>APFE030635211.1:71599-189119 GCA_000404065.3 Pinus taeda
TGTTAGGTCCCTATAATACTAGTGATGCCCCATTACTATTGTAGTTGTATCCCTTATTAATAATGGTGTGCCCCTATTGTCCCCATATTGTTGTTATTGTGCCCCATAGAATCCCTCTATTGTTATTTTTGTGCCTTTATATTATTATTGTTAGGTCGGCCGGGTTATATTGTGACTCCTTAGATTCCTATATATAGAAAGGAGGTTTTGTCATTTGTATCATCAAAGAATCATTCATTTGTGTAATTTAAAGGAGGTTGCCCCCTCGAAGAGGCTGAATTCTAAGGCATTGATCTATCTTTTCTATCTTTTTGTGAGCTGGTTTCATAACAATATCCATGCCATTTCTTATGATTGCCTCTCATCAGGCCACGTCTCTGCAACCATTTTCCTCCACAATTATTGGACAATATGCCTATTTCTTCCCCCCTTAAATGGTTGAATTCCCCACTTTCTGGAGCTGGAAACAATCAACTGTGGTGGCCTATGTGGTGCTCTATAATATAGTTTATGACTCATCCATATTTTATTACTTCTGCTTTACATGATCGGAGCCCAATACATCCTATAATATTACCATAGTGCCACTTCGGAGCCGCAACTCATCGTAACTTTATTTAAAGTGACATTACGAAAACACAACGCTCTGATGTCTTCAATCCTCTTATGCTTAGCTCCTTATTTATTCTCAAGCATGGGACCACTGCCTGTGACTAAAGGCTTAAAGCATAGGGGCTGAAATATTGGAGCCTTCTCTCCTCTTAACTTCATTTGAAATAACCTTCCGAAAACATTAGGTTCTAATGCCACCAAGCTCCTTTTCCATTGGCCCTCTTTTTGTGTATCCCATAGGACTGGGTGGCGTGACCAGAGGCTTAAATCATAGGGGTTGAAATATTAAAGCCTTTTATCCTCGTAACTTTGCTTGAAATAATCTTCCGAAATCATAAAGTTCTGATGCCACCAAGCTCCTTTTCCATTGGGCCTCTTCTTATTTATCCCATAGGACCAAGTGTCAGTCTGGATCAAAAGCCCTCTTCATCGAAAGTTTCCAATTTGATAGTTAACATTGAAGTTATGTTATGTCGCACTTCTGATGAGCTCATAGATCTTGGTGCTTGGCCCCAGCTCTATGCCTTTGGTTCCCTGAATTTTTCGTGACCAACTATGACCTGATTTTAGAGCTCCTTCCATCAGAGGCTCTTCCAATAAAAGTTTCGATGTCATTTCCCTCTAAAATGCTTTCTAATGTTTGGGTGCTTGGCCTTAGTTCGTGACCTTGGTTCTACTGAATCTTCGTGACCAAGTGCCAACATACATCGAAGCTCCTCTTCATCATAATATTTTTCAAAAAGGAATTAAAAGAGTTTTCATGCCACCATCCTCCGAAATTCCATCTTAGCACTTTGGCACTCCAGCTAGCCCTACGCCCTTGGTCCCTTTGGATTTCCATGACCGGGTGCTAGTAGATTTCAGAGCCCCTCTCATCGAAAGTGCTAAAATTGGAATTAACCTTGGAGTTACGATGACTCCCACTTCTGATGAGCTCATCTTAACACTTAGGTGCTTTGGCTAGCTCTCTCTTGAGGATGGATAAAAGTTTCACCTGAATGATAAGACTACAAATTATCTACATGGCAAATCTAAGAATTTGCAGATGGCATGTCAAGTGAAAGAGCACACATCCCAACAAAGATAATGCAACTTGCTTCTTGGGCATACTGAACAGGAATTTGATTCCAGTGAGATGCAGTTTGATCATTACATTTGTTGTGTGATATGATCTCGTAAGCTTTGGTTCTTAAGGATACATCATGTGATTTAAGCTATGGTGTGTAATGGATTTCATTTATTGGACGAAGAAAAAGTTAAAAGATTAGCAAAACGAAGTTAAAAACTCGACAAAGTTGAGAGATGGGTAAAATAGAGAAATTTATGCCATGGAATTCTAGTGTTTTAACAATTTTTCCATTTTTTTCCAAAAAAGCTGATGTATGGCATATCTTGTTATTTATGGAATGTTATTTGCATATGTTGTGCAAGTTTTATGATTGGCTTACAACAATCTCCATTGGGTTGTGTTTAGATGATGTCTATCAACCTCACTATAAAAACGCTTATCAACTTAATTATTTTATTCTTTCAAGATAAATAATTAATATATAATTCTTCAATTTAGATCGCTGGGAGAAAGAGCTTTTGAATTCACTATAATAATTAACGGGAGCAATGATTAGAAAGCCGCTAGTCCGTATCTTTAAACCATACTCTGATTTTTAAAAATTAATAAAGCAAACAAAATAAAAATTATGGCACAATTTATTCAAATTTTAAAATGTTATTAAACAAGTAATTTTGTTATTAATCTTCACAATTTTGAGGAATTATTACATGAAAATTCTACTTTAGATTACAGATAAAAGGCATCGCATGTAACTCATATGGATCCATTACGACTAACGATGAGCATCAAGACTTGTCTTCAACTGTCGAGGTCCACATAGAGACTTGTCTTTCTTTTCCTTTTAATCTTCATTAATGCATGGCCATGTGTCAATTACAAAGCCACATACTCAAATTTTAATTTTATTTTATTACTAATGGTTTTCAAATAAATTTAATGTCTAATTAACCATAGGTATTTACTTCAACCAAATCTTCTAATTAATGAAAAAATATTTAATTAATTTTACAAATTTTAAAAAATAATTTTAAATTTCAAAAAAAATAAATTTAAAGAGAAATAAATATTAAACAATTTTTAGTCACAGTTAAAATTCAAAAACATTTTGACTGAAAATTGATTTCTATACTCTCAATTATTGTAGAGATTAATAATGAAATAAAAGTATCAACAATTTTTTAAAGATTTAATATTTCAAAAACAAATGGGTTGAACAGTGATAATGATTTATGATTAGATATTTAATGGTAATCATTAGGGATTTCATGTCATTAGAGTCGAAACTTGCCAATTTAAATTTTATAGAATATGTTAAAGAGCCATATGGTAGGAATTGGATTCGATAAAATTTCATACTATCAATATTATAAGTATTGGGGGTTTTCGCAGTGCATTATATTAGATATCATTTTTTGCGATTCGACTGCGTTAAGTAAGTCATTCATCTATGACCATTTCCATGAGAGGTAGTCGTAACTGACTATTTTTTCATGATTATTGAATAGTCCACTTAGCACTCATTGCATCAGGTGATGTACATAGGGGTGAAGAAATGGGATTGAAATTAGTGAAATAAATCACAATACTTGCTAAGGTTTTGTAAATGGGGTAGGAAGCTAAGTGGGCTTGATTCTGGGGAAAACTCCACAGTTAAGCGTGCTTGAGCCAGAGGTGATCTAGGATGGGTGACCTCTTGGGAAGTCCTGGTTACCGGGTGCAAGCCTCGGAAGTGATGATTGACGATATGTGATTTATTTCACTAGTTTCAATCCCACTTCTTCACCCCTGTGAGCATCACTTGATGCAATGAGTGCTAAGTGGACTATTCAATAATCATGAGAAATTAGTCAGTTACGACTACCTCTCATGGAAATGGTCATAGATGAATGACTTACTTAACACAATTGAATCCCAAAAAATGATATCTAATATAATGCACTGCGAAAACCCCCAATACTTAATTCAAAAGAGTGAAGGGAACTCTACTTGAATGGTTCATGAGGCACAATACTTGCTAAGGATTTGCAAATGGGGTAGCAAGCTAAGTGGGCTTGATTGTGGGGAAAACTCCATAGTTAAGCGTGCTTGAGCTAGAGGCAATCTGGGATGGGTGACCTCCCGGGAATTCCTGGTTACCGAGTGTAAGCCCCGAAAGTGATAATTGACGCTATGTGATTTATTTCACTAGTTTCAATCCCACTTCTTCACCCCTGTGAGCATCCCCTGCTGTAATGAGTGCTAAGTGGACTATTCAATAATCATGAGTGCTCAGTGGACTATTCAATAATCATGAGTGCTAAGTGGACTATTCAATAATCATGAAAAATTAGTCAGTTACAACTACCTCTCATGGAAATGGTCATAGATGAATGACTTACTTAACGCAGTTGAATCCCAAAAAATGATATCTAATATTATAAGTGTTGAACTTTGAAGTGGACAACTAAATAAATTACAAGGTCCAAATTAAACAAATTTTTCTATGAACAAAGGAGGGGGAGAGAGAAAATCAAAAGGGTTTGAACATTAACAATGATTGGAGATTCAATGGTGATCATTAGAGCCCTCTTGTCATGAAAGCAACTTGTCAATCTAAAGCTTATAGAATTTGTCAAAGAATCACATTGGTGGGACTTGGATTCAATCAAATTTTATATTATTGATATTGCAAGTGTTAAACCTTGAAATGGATAACTATGTAAATTGCAGGCTCCAAATTAAACAAGTCAATCTATGAAAAAAAGAGGGGGGGAGAGAATCCATGTCCATGTACCTGCCCCCCCATCTCCATGTGTCAAGGTATAAGAATGGGGGCTCCCTTTTGATAGAGGAGGGGGAGAGAGAATCCATCTCCACATGCACCCTCATGCCCCACCCCACCATAATATTCCAAGGTATAAGAATGGGGGCTCCCTTTTGTCACATCTATTAAGTCTCCCACCTACCACCCTAGACGTGCCAATGTTGTAAGAATGGGGGCTCCCTTTTGTTACATTTGTTAAGTCACCCCGCCATGATGTGCCAAGGTATAAGAATGGGGGCTCCTTTTGCCACATATATTAAGTTCCTCTCACCACCCCAAACATACCAAAGTTATAAGAATGGGGGCTCCCTTTTTCACATTTGTTAGGTCTCGAGGGTAAAAAATGGCCCCATCTCCTCCCTCTTCATATGTATGTATCCTACCCTTACTCTCTAAAGAATTGTGCCTTTGTGGCCATGGCTTATGCGTGTGGGATAAACTAGCCATAATTTATGATTTAATGCTTATCCTTTTAGACATTGAACCTATACTTATAGAGAAGGATAATAGATTTAAGGGACAACTAGGATGACATAACTCATTCTTGTTATACGCTTTGAGTTTTTTTGCTCCTCCCTAGTCTCCTAATGCTAACTAGTCTAATAGTTGTGGATTGAGAAGTTCCAAAATGTATTAATGTTGCTATAATAGTTTATGCATCCTTTGAAATCTTAGAGGTTTAAGGAAGGGACTTCCCCAATGACAAGAGGATAGCTAGCAATAGCTAAATGGATTTTGGAATCCTCAATGTCATAATGGGCAAAATAAAATTTATATAAAAGGTAATGAATTTGGCCAAAAATCATTTCAATGACCAATTCACTTTGAAAACAAGGAGCCCCTACTCAATTTAAGGAATTAGGACATTGAATCTCAAGCCTCCTTAACCTATTCTAAAAAGGATAAATTGGAAATGGCCTTCAATTAACATCTTTGTAAACCTTAGTTGGGTGTATATCAACTCACTTAAACCTCCCTCTAGAGGCGTTTCTCTCTCCCCTTATTGACCCTAATAGAAACTCCTCAAACTTGTCCTCTTTCCAATCTCCTAACACTTCAAAGGAATTGATTATGGCCTTACTAATCAACACTTCAAAGTTTTGAAAATGTTGACGTTGTGGATTTTTGGTGTAACTATTAATATTGGTTTTGGTATTGCTATTACCTTGTGATTTAGGTGGAATTAGATATTTAATCCCTTATATGGGTAATGGTAATTAGTTTTACTTTTTCAAATAATTTTGTGAATGTTTCAACAAATAATATTTTTATTAAGAAAAGTTATTAAGCCCTATACCTCCAAACTTTTTATTTTGGAAAATTGGAGTGGCCTTCACAACGTAACTTTTTAAAGGCATGCACCTATATGCGGATTTTAGGATTTGGCTATCTAAAAAACAAGCATTTTTGTATCTCTATGTCATATGGTTCGACTGTAATTATTTTAATATAAAAATTATTTATTATTATGAAAAAATATAAATTTTAATATATATGTATGAACATTCTTGCACCACACATCATGGAAATATTCAACATTATCATTTAACAAGGATTCCCAAGAGATTGGACAACTAGCCTAGCAATACCCCTTTTCAAAAGTGGAGACATTAATAATCCTTCCAATTATAGGGCCATTATGATCAATCCTTTGTTTGCAAAGCTTTCCGAAAGCATGGTAGAAAATAGATTCAGTAAGTGGGAAAAAGTAAAAGAAAAGAGGGAAAAAGGACAAGTGGGTTTTAGGTCAAAGTATTCTATAGTGGATCATGGTATCACGTTGAGACACATCATTGAAAAGGTTTGGGGGGACAAAGAAGAATTATTTTCCTGCTTTGTGGTCTTTAAAAAGGAATTTGACACAGTCCCTAGAGATAAGTTGTGGCGTAGAATGGAAGAGCTTGAAATTCCTTTGCATTATAGAACCCCTCTCCATAGACTTTATGAAGAGGTGACAGTCAAAATTATAACCTCAATGTGTATTTCAGAAAGCTTTAGAAGTGACATTGGAGTCAAGCAAGGTTTCCCTCTATCCCCTACTCTTTTTGGTTTATATATTGATAAACTGGAAGAGTGGCTAAATTTGCAAGGTGGAGATGGTGTTTGGTTGCGGGAGTTTGTGATAAAGATTCTTTTATATGTTGATGATCTTGTATTGATTGCTAATTAGTCAATGGGTCACAGATGCACCTATATGCCCTTGATCATTTTTATAGAGAAGTGGGGATGCAAGCCAATACTAGTAAGACCAAAATAATGATTTTCTCTAATAAAAGGAAGAAAAGCCAACATACATTATTCTTTGAAGGAAACATTCTTGAAGAAGTAAATGAGTACAAGTACCTTAGGGTTGATTTCAACAACAAGCTTAATTGGGAGGACTGCAGAAGAAGAGAATTTTAGGAGGTTGGATAGCATTATATGCTCTTTAAAATAGATATAGGGAGGCAAATTTATGGGTTTGGAAAATGATTAAAGTTATTTTTGGACTCCTAGTTTGTCCAGTGATGTTATAAGGGTGTGAATTGTGGGCTAGCAACACCCCTGTCTCAAAACGGAAACAAATTGAGAAAATCCAAAAACGCTTGATCATGAGCAAGTTCAAAATAAAAAGTTTGGTACCTTATGAGACAATGTTGAGTGAAATAGGAGAATCTCCCATCGAAGCAATTGCTCTGGTACAACTCATAAGATATCTAAAAAGAATTGAGCAAATAAGAGTAGGTAGATGGCCTAATGTTATCCTCAATGAAGGCATGAGTGAAAGAAAGAAAACATGGATGAGACAAAACTACACATGGATGCAAAAATTGAATATATACCTCAATGTTTGTCCCACAAATAACAAGGAGCTAAAGAATTTTGTTATGGAGAAGTTCCATAAACGGGTGTGGGGAAAAGAGTTGGGTAGAAAGAAGAAGTACTACATTGAGGAATTCAACCCTACATGTGATCTCCAACAAAAAAATTACATTGGATCTAGCAATTCGTGGAAGGAAAGGGTTCTTATTTCTCAATTAAGACCCAACTCGCATCAACTTTGGTGTGAAATAGGATGGTGGAAAAGGCCTAAAGAAGCTTGGGAAGAACAGGTGTGTACATTTTGCATGTCTGGGACAGTGGAATCAGAAAAACATTTCATTTTGGAATGTGATGCATTCAAAAACATTAGAGAAAGTTATGGGAATATGTTAGCATCGGTTTCTTGGCATTGCCTTTTTAGCGAGGGGATTGTTAGAAGGTTGAAATGACTCATCATTGTTGGTCACTTTAATTGCTTATTAATTCAAACAACTAAGTTCTACATGAATTGTCAACCCAGGGAAGTCTGTTTATTTCAAAGGCAACCACACACTGTATATGCTCAATCTCAAAAGAAATGAAAAGTTGTAGTAAAAATTACACTAATCACACCTTGCTTTCAACAAATTGAAGCTCTACTCTAGGTTACAGCAGGAACAATCTCTCTATTGTAGACAACTATCAAAGAATCCTTGATTTCATTTAAAAAGAACAATCTAGGAAAAGAAATCAATCTACAGAGGAAAAGACTAGTTATGCTATAACATAAAACAAGACCCAATTCCCCAAGCAAGAATCTTCAACACCTGTTTCTGATTGCTATGCTTCACAAACTTATTCTATAGACCTAGTTACCAATTAAAATAATCACTGATTAGCTATGATTGGATTTATGAAAACAATGCAATGGAAAACAGAGTTTCAGTAATAAGTACATAATTCCAATAACGCATAAGCAAATTCAGTAAACAAAATTTAACAAGGTATGAATGGAAAATAACACTTCACACACTATAGGAATTAAGGGGTGAATCTTGTGATGAAGGTGGGCCCTTTCCTTCTCACAAGATTCCCCAGAAAAAGAGACTAGAAAGGAATGCTCAGAACAATATTTTATTCATCCGTCAATGTATCATATTACAAAAGATTCTAGTCCTTTTACTCTCAGCTAGACCTTCCTGCAGTCTCCCGTCTAATGTTGATGTCTCCTCTTTTTAAAGAGGAGACATCTATTACAATTGATTACATTATAAATCCTATCTATAACCCAATATGCCAAAATAGGATAACTAGTTCTTCCATTAACAAAATGTTGTTACAATGGTTGTGACAATGCCGACTTTGGAATGTAGTTGTTATGACCAGTGTGATAGCTCCTTCGATGATCTCCTTTTGTTGCTGCCGAATCTAAAATGCAAATCACGGGTTGTTTCAGCAACAATATTTGTGCATTGTTCTAACTATTTCAGCAATGTAGACCGTAATGATAAAACTGTTTCAGCAACTATCTGATCAACGATTAACAACAAAGGTAATGTAAAATTATATGTAAAATAAATTAAACATATAGTAACGAGAATAAATATTATATACCTTCGGAAAAATGGATTGAAGTAATAACATGGACTTTAAATATGGATTAGAAAAGGGTGAAATGATAGCAAAAAAAAAAATATGTGATAAAAAAGGTACAATGTAGGGTCCTAACACCCCCCCCAACTGAAATGGTTGCATGTCCTCATGCAACTTTACTCTGAATCTAAGTCCAGGTACTGGGCCTTAGAGTGCAAATTACTTAGGCAGTAACTATAGAAGTTACTGTCAGCTAGATCTCTGAAGCCGTGCACATTTTGTAACTTCTACCATGCTGCTACTTCTTCCTTTTTGGTCAACCTGTAATGAGCCTTATACTCTTGTGCTAGCATCCACAGAAGAGGAAAACAAAAATGATATCCTATCCATTTTTCAGCACATTGTTGAACACATCTGACATAGTCGGGTACCCTTGAAATTGCTACTTCAACATTAGGAGGACTGAAGGGATGATACTCCTGCCTTTCCTTAGAAGACTGTTGCCAGAATAAATTGTTTTCTTTTAAGGCAAGAGCTCTCTTGGTTTTAACAAAATGTTGGCAGTCTTATAACACTACTGCCTGTAGTTGCCTGATGTGTTCACCCATTCCTGGTTCCTTCAAAAATTGATGATATTTAGCAACAAAAATGGCAAAATTTTGTGGCTCGGATCAAATCCACAGGAGACGATTGTCTTCATTATGCCTTGCTAAAAGAAAGGAAGTCTACCATGTGATCTGATTAGCAAGGAAGGAGAAAAACACCCTGATCTGAACATCACCAACTAGAGGGTTAAGATTGAGCTTCCTATCCTCAGGGATAGCTTCATTATGGAGATACATTTCACAGAGTAAATGTTGATCACTAGTAGATGCTTCTGTGAAAGTTTTCACAAATTGTTCAGGTCCAGATACTTCATGAGGTCTCCCATCTTTGATTGCCTTTATTTAAAAGAACACTAAGCATTCTACAAGAAAAAGAGAGTAATTGGAAGAGAGTTTCCTGGTAGCTAATAATCTCTGAACCAAATCAAACATGAGGAGTAGTCTAGCTTTTAGCTATTTATTCTACTTCTTCTAGGCACGAGAATGTTGGAGTACCTGCTCCAGAGCTTCCTAGTTTGAATATATATGATTTTACCAAAGTGATTTATGCTCCTGCAAGATCCTATCTTGCAACATAACGTATTCTTTCTCCCATTTATCGATTTGTGCTTTGGTGCTGCTAGTCTGAGTAAAAATAGTATTTGTAGGCCGAGGTTTAGTCTGAGTAAACATAGTTCTTGTAGGCTAAGGTTCAGTCTGAGTAAACATAGTTTTTTGTAGGCCGAGGTTCAGTTCGAGTAAAAACAGTTTTTGTAGGCCGAGGTACAGGAATTTCAGTTTTAACAGTCATAGTAGGCCAAGGTATTTGTGGTTTAACCTCTTTTTCAAAAAATTTTGAAGGCCCTGCTGGTTCTTGTGTGACAATAGGGCATTCCTCTTTAATTGCAAAAGAACTGGATGCAGGGGAGGCTCCAGGAAGTGGAATTTCAACTATTTTATAACTGGCTTGATGATAAATGTTACCGCATTGGCTGCACATATATTCCTTATACCAGTCTTTCTATGTACTTTTCTCGGCTGTGGATGCTGCATGGGCTAAAGTGTACAAATTAAGCTCTATGTCGTAGGTTTCCCTTGCCATTACTAATTCCTGCTTATAAGCTTCAAGTTCTGATTTTAGAAACTTGTTTTCCTATAGAAGGGAAGCCAAGGTGACTGGGCTTTGTCTAGCAGTCACAGTCTCAGTAGCTGGTTCTTATGTGGTAGCTACTGGATGAGTAGCTTGTTGTTCTGTGACAGCTACATGGTGTGCAGCATCTTGAGCATCCAGATTTTGCATATCAGTAGGTGGTTCTTGTGTGGAAGTTGCTGAATGAGTAGCTAGTTCTTGTGTAACAACTACATGTTGTACAACATCCTGGTCATCTGTGTTTTGTATATCAATAAGTGGTTCTTGTGTGGCGGCTGCTGAATGAGTAGTTGGTTCTTGTGTGACAGCTACTTGATGTGCAACATCTTGGTCATCTGTGTTTTGTATATCAACAGGTGGTTCTTGTGTGACAGCTACTAAATGAGTAGCTGGTTCTTGTGTGATAGCTACTTAATGTGCAACATCCTAGGCATCTAGATTTTTTGGATCCACAGTTGGTTCTTGTGTAGCAGCTGCTGAATAAGTAGCTGGTTCTTGTGTGACAACTACTTGTTCTGAAAGAAATGGTGTCATAAAATCCTGGGCATCTGGTTCTTATGTTTCAGTGCCCGAGGGTGAGACAGGTAAAGATTCGGGGACTTGGGATTGTGGTGGGGTATGGGGTTTTAGACCAATAGGTGAGGAATTTAGGATGGTAGCAACAGTTGCCACTTCAATTGACACCCTCATTCGTTTTCAGGGTCAAAAGGCAGGGAGAGAAGTAATTTTCTTTTTATGAGTGGGTTCTTTTAGAGGGGGAGGGTTATCAAAGATGTTAACGTCTTTGGTTGAGGCCCTCGTTTGTCTTTTTGGTAGGAAAACAGTCTTATTTTTCCTTTTTGCTTTTTAGCATACTGATGGGAAGGTTATCTTCGGAATCATCACTAGGAATGTGAACAGTAGGATTAGATGATTCTGCTAAATTATGGGATGGAGTTGATGCGGTGGGAGGGTCAATTGGATTGGCTGATTCTGCTAGTGGAATTTCTAGGGGATCAGGAATGCTCCCTAGTTGCTATTCGGAGGGATTTTCAAGGATTTCTTGAGGATTCTCAGCAGCTTGTTGAGGGATTTCAGGAGCTTCTTGAGAGATTTTAGCAGCTTCTTGAGGAATTTCAGCAGCTTCTTGAGGAATTTCAGCTGCTTGCTCAAGGTCTAGGGGTGGGTTATTTAGAGGGGGGTTCTGTCGAGCAAAGCCCCTCTGAATTAGTAGCTGGACAAGACGGTGATAGGTGAGGGAAAGGAGTGGGAATTTTACCTGTCTACAATAATGTGACATATTCTTTAGACACCCAAGTAAATAATACAAAATATTCAACAATCGACCATGTCTCAAATGATTTAACAAGACAAAATCATGCTGATAGACTACCTGGTAGCAACCTTCACAAGTGAGATAATGTTTGACGAATTCAGTAACCGTCGGCCATGGAGGTGGTAATGAGTGAAGTCAGACACCCCAGCCTTTGGGCTTGACCTGCTCTCCTGGTAGGAGAAAGTCCTGTTGTGCATTCAAAATGATATGCTTATGACTAAACCATCGAGTGCCAATGACCGGTAGACTTGAAACCTATGCTATGTCATACTCTGAGACCGGAATTCAAACTCCCTGGACAGTAGAATATCCTTCTCGTAAATTAGGTGCAAATTCAAGAACTTGTTGTGGATCAAATCCCTAAAGCCTTTGAAAATATTCTACCCAGCTTGCTCGCTAAAAAATCTGATATACCTCTAGATTATCGACCCGAGCTCATGTCGAATAGTAGGTCCTCCCATCGTTAACCAGCTTCAGTGAAATGCACAGTAAAAAATCAAGTTACCGCACTTCAGACAGAGTAAATTTTGTGAATGAGAACATGGAGTAACAACACAGAGGCGGGGTGATAAGACGTGATAGTGGGTAAAAAAAAATGACGGTAATTGGCTTTCTGTGAAATGATGGCATATAATCTTGGTATTCCCCCCAACTACGACTAAAATAATGACTTTAAATGTATAGGGATCATGGTAATAATGACATAATCTTCTCATTTAACCACAGTTTAATAGTATTTACACATAATAATTACATGCCTCATGTTTACCTTTGATACATATTCTGAAAATATAGTGCGTGTTGATAATAGATCATCAATAGTTATGGAATAAGCTTTTGAAACAAGAGAGTGATTATAATAAAGGTCTGTATAATCATAGGAGAAGGTAGTGAAAGGACATAATTAGCATAAAAATAATGGAAGAAGTAATTTTCAAAACAGAAAGTAGTATGCGGTAATGGTTTTTTTGAAAAGAAATGGTATTTCAGCAACGAGAAAATGGGTAAAGGGTAGTGTTTCAGCAACAAGAAAATGGGTAAAGGATGGTGTTTCAGCAACAGGAAAATGGGTGGAGGATGGTGTTTCAGCAACGGGAAAGATAAGGAAAAATGTTGCTGAAAAGTACTGTTAATGGGAAAAATAGGGAAAATGTTGCTGAATAATACTATTTCATTAATGAGAAAAATAGGAAAAAATGTTGTTGAAAAATAATGGGAAACATGGGGAAGAGAAAAGAGGGGAGATGATGGAAATGTTACTGGAAGATGGGGGAATGAACTATGGATGGATTGAAATGAGATGACAATGCTTCACAAAATGAAGCTTAAATCTGCTTGTAGTAGGATTGTCCTTTTCAATCAGCCTTTCCTAAGTTTGGAATCTGCAAAATAATCAATTGCAACATGCCAACCCTTGACAGGGATTATTAGTTAAGAAATCTAATCTAATGCTAAAAATACAATGCAGAAATTAGATGCAATGAGGGGCAGCAGGCTCCCCCAAAAAGAAATAATGTGAATCTGCCATGCAAGTGGCCTTAAAATCCTTTTTGGAAATGGGTTGCTAGTACAAATGGATCCGATACCCATTTACTAATAATGGTTTTCTAGAATCATCAATTGTTAGGAGCCTTACTGTTCCATTGGGAAAAACAGTATCTATTTCGTAAGGTCCCAGCCATCTTGTACATAATTTCCCTTGAAATTTTTCAAACCGAGAATCATACAATAAAGCCCAATTACCTTTTTGGAACTGCTTATGCTTGATGGTTTTATCATGCCACCTAGTTCTTTGTTGTTGGATCATAGTTGTTTGATGGATGGCATCTAATCTCTTTCATACAATTCCTGGAGCTGCTACAACTTGGCTGTCTGTGCATCAGTCAAATCAAGGTTAACACTTAAAGCAATTCTTAAGGTTTTGATTTCAAATTCCATAGGAAAAACAACACTTTTACCATAAACCAATTCATAGGGAGAAAATCTTGTAGTATTTCTCCAGGTAGTTCTGTAAGCCCATAATGCTTCAAGGAGCCTTTGAGACCAATCTTTCCTGTTTTCCTTCACTGTTTTTGTTAGAATGGCTTCTATAACTTTGTTTGTACCCTCCACCTGTCCATTGGCTTGGGGGTGGTATGGTGGTATGGTGTAGTCATTCTATGATGAATATGATATTTTTGAAGGTTGGTTTTAGAGCCATGAGAATTGAAAGGAGGTCCTCCATCTGTAACTAGCTCTCTAGGCACTCCAAATCTAACAAAGATTTCTTCAAATAGAGAGGTTAAAACAAATTCTTCATTAGCTCTAATGAGTGCCTTAACCTCGACCCATTTAGTGATATAATCTGTACAAACCAATATGTAAACTCTTTGATTGAATGGAGGATTAATGGGTCCTACAAAGTCTAGAGCCCATCTTTGAAAGGGTTCAAGTATTACCTGGGGATTCAATGGCATTTCATCTCTATGATTAGGTTGACCCATTCTCTGACAGCTATCGCAGACTCGAACATATTTTTTTGCATCCTTGAAGAGTAAGGGCCAATAATAACCCATCCTAAGAATTTTATGTGTCGCTCTCTTATTAGAAAAATGCCCTCCACAAGTGTCATCATGACAAGATTTTAGTATATCATAAACCTTATCTTCTCTAATGCATCTTTGGATTTCATGATCAAGTCCTGTATAGAAAAGACACCCACTTATCCAGCTATACCGAGCACTTTATTGAATGATCTTTCTTTTCTCTCAATGTGATAGGTGTGATGGTAACTTCCATGCAACCAGATAATTGGCAATGTCTGCACACCAAGGTGAGTGAGTAGATACTGCAAATAAATATTCATCAGGAAAGGAATCATCTACTGGAGTATTATCATCAGCTTTTAACTGAGAAAGTAAATCAGCAACTACATTTTCTTTACTTGGTCGATCTACAATTGTAATATCAAACTCTTGTAATAGTAATAACCACCTGGTGACTTGAGAATTTGTGACAAATTTGTTCATTAAATATTTAATAACTGAGTGGTCAGTGTGAACAAAAGTAGAGTAACCAGTAATGTAATGTCGAAATTTATTAACAGCATAAATAACTGCTAAAAATTCCTTTTTAGTAACTATGTAATTAAGCTTAGCAGGAGTCATATTCTTACTAATGAAATAGATAGCATAAGGAATATGGTTTTTCTCTTGTCCCAAGATAGCTCCAATTGCAGTATCCAAAGCATCAGAGGATATATGGAAGGGAAGTGCCCAATCAGGTCCCCTTAAAATAGGAGTTGTAGATAACTGATGCTTGAGTTCATCAAATGTTTTCTAGAAAAGATCAATCCATTCGAATTTATCATTTTTCAGAAGTAACACAAACAAAGGAGAAGCTATTTTAGAAAAATTCTTGATAAATCTTCTGTAGTATCCTGCATGTCCTAAAAAACTTCTCACATCAGTTTGTGTTCTAGGGATATGAAGGGTCTGAATTACTTGTATTTTGGATGGATCTACCTGAATTCCTTGAAATAAAATAAAGTGTCCAAGTACAATTCCTTCATTCATCATCATATGACATTTTTCAGTACTTAGGGAAAGGTGAGCTTGTACACAAAGTTTAAGTACTTTCTCAAGGTTTTGTAATGCATCCTCAAAAGTCACACCATAAGGGGTAAAGTCATCCATAAATATCTCCATAGAGTCATTAAGCATATCAGAAAATATTCCTATCACTACTCTTTGAAAAGTTGATGGAGCATTACATAGTCCAAATGGGAGAACTCTATAGGCAAAAGTTCCCCAAGGACTAGTAAAAGTGGTCTTATCTTGGTCTTGGGGTGCAATTCTAATTTGATTATATCCACTAAAACCATCTAAAAAGGAGAATAATTTCTTTCTTGACAAACTATCTAACACCTGATTAATGAATGGCAAGGGAAAGTGATCCTTTTGAGTGGCTTTATTTAAGGCTCTATAATCTACACACACTCTCCATTTCCCTTTTTTCTTAGGTACTATCACCAATGGAGAAACCCATTCACTATTAGATATGGGATATATAAACCCTACATTAAGCAATTTTTGAAGTTCTTCTTTAACAATTTCCCTCAAATTGGATTCATTCATCGCTGGGGTTGATAGATTGGTAGGAAACCTTCCTTGATATAGATGCGATGAGTATATAATTCATGAGAGATTCCCTTCATATCTGTATAGTCCCATGCGAATGCTTCCTTATTTTCACGAAGTAACTTCATTAGTTGTTGTGTTTTAGCATTTTTTAAATTGGGGTTTATGTTCAATGTTCTTCCAGGTTTGATTTCTACTGTTATGCTTTTAGAGGAGATGGTAGTTGATGTTTGAGGTAGATCTTCAGATTTAAAATTTGCATGCGTTTCAGATTCCAAAATTGTAGTCAACTGATTATATGTTTCAAAAGTGACCGAGGAGGGTTCACAAATAAAATTACTAATTGCTTCATCCTCCGTGGTATCTTTAAGAGTTAAAGCTTGTCCGATAGTCAAAATAGGTTGAGTAGCATTATCATCATAGTCCAACCATACAGAATTATCATTATTAATCATGGGTGTGGCATGAGGGTAGAGAGTAAGCTGCTTGGTTTCACATCCATTAGAAATTGTCATTGAACCGGATCTACAGCTGATAAAGGCATCGACTATGGCCAACTAGGGCCTTCCCAGAATTAGAGGATGTCCCCCCAACTTTGTTTTAGTCTGCAATACCACAAAGTCAGCTGGGTAATTCCAGGATTCAACTGAGATGATTAGGTCTTCAATGAATCCTTCCGGTTTGATTGTAGAACAGTCAGCTAACTCCAGAATGGTTGGTGTCTCTTTGATCACATTCTTTAGCTATAACAATTGTGAAGTTTCAAGAGTCATAATATTTATAGCAGCACCTAAATCTACCAGAACTCACGAAATGATAGTTTTTCCAATTTGTACTGTAATCGTAGAATGGTCGGGATCACCATATTTAACAGGAGGGGCTTTACCAAACATTAAGGCAGATAGATCACCCATAACATGAACTATAAGGGGATCTTTAGCTTTCCTACCAGGTTTCTTAATACAAATATCTCTCATAGTTCTGGCATAAATTGGTACATCTCTAAGTGCTTGTAAGAGTGGAATTTTAACATAAAGATTTTATAATTCCCCTAAAAGATTGAAAGCAGGTGGCTCAGGTGTCTTAGTCAAAGCTAAACGCTCAGGGAATTGTGGCTCTGTTGTTTCAGCACCCTTATTAGAGGGTGGCTGAACCTCCTTACGTAAATTAATTTTCTCTGTCTCTTCTTTTTCAGAATCAGAAGAGGTAATATCATCAATAATGGGTTCAACTATTTTCCCAGATCGTAAATGAATATCATTACACTACGCAGGGAAAACAGGTAGTATAAGCTAGTTCTGAATATCAATGACTTGCACAACTTTATTATTGGGGTTAGGGTTTGGTTGTACAGGCAGCTGGGGTCTCATCATTTGATTATTTGGTGGAGCACCTGATGGTAGAAGGAGTGGTTGCTGAAACTGAGGAAATTGATTTGGAAATGGGATTTGTTGAGCTCTCTAGTTTGGATTCCATTGATCAAAATAAGATTGTTGTTGCGGAGGCCAAGGAGTCGACATTGCAGGGTCTATGAAGGGAGGGTTTTTTTACTGCATGGGTGGGTAATTCATTCGATTGAAGGGTGGGCATTGCATTTGGTTAAATGGAGGGTAGTTTTCTTGATTAAAAGAAGGATAATTATTTCAACGATTAGAAGATGTAATGGCATATTAGAGTTCATATCTTGTCCTCTTAGTTGCCATTGCCTTCTTTTTGTCAGTAGATAGACTGCTTCAACTTCTTCTTCGGTTGGTTGCAATGCTGCTTTTATTCTTGGTAAAGAAGGGAATTATTGTGTTTTATGATCCTTCTCACAAAGGGTGCAAATTGGCACTTTGTCCAATGGGCATTCTCTTACTAGATGTTTATCTTTGCATTTGGGACAAAAGATAGCCAAATAAGCTTCTTATTTTGCTTGTTCCTTCTTAACCTGCAAGGTGTCAATCTGTGAAGCAAAAGAACTTAACATTTCAGTTTTAAATTCCTCAAGTAAATCACCTATTTCAGCTCTTGTTGCTCCTCCACTGGTTGATTTTTGAACTCTTGAATATGTATTATCCGTGCTATTTGATCTATTCCTTGCAGCTCCTCTTGAACATCTTTTGCAAAGATTAACAATTTCATCATATGATTCTTTAGATATGTCCCCTTTACCAAGCATATTTAGCATGTCTAAACAATCATCCCTTACCCCTTTCAATAATATTGTTTTAAGAATATCTTTACTTACATCGGGATGTTGGATCTCTGCAGATTCTATTTAGCCTTTCCACAAAGTCCTCTAGATTTTCATCCTCCTTTTGTACCATCTTAAATAGTTCCTCCCTTTTTTCTCTCGTCCAACAGTAGTATTGATCTTTGGTCAAAAACTTCTATTTCATCTGTTCCCATGTTCTAATTACATGGCCTCCCAGACTCATGAACCATCTTAGTGCATTTCCTTTTAGTGTTGCTGGAAATAGCTTTAGTTTCTGAGCATTAGTAATATAATCATAGCTTCTGCATAATATATCAAACTCAAAAAGAAACTCATCAGGATCTTCAGAAGATAAACCATGGAAGTTAGGTAAGGATGAAAGTGGGATATTCTTCATGGGAGTTGCTCCTCTGGGAAGATCACCAATAGGAAATCCCAAGGTAGAGAGAGAATTCTCATCTCTTCCTTCTCCTCCTACCTGTCCTCCACCAAAGAATCCTTCATTGTTCCCTTCCATTGGTTTTTCTCCTGTTACACTTGCCCTGTCTTCGATGTTTTCTGTTGGGTTCTCAATGTCTTCAACTGGTTCCTCAATGTCTTCTACTATTTCCTCAACCTTTTCAAGGCCCACAACTTCCTCCGTTTCGTAGTTTGTTTGAAGAGAATGCTGAGATTTTGGCTTTCAAGAGATTTTCAGCTTTTGATATAATCTCATCAATAGAGGTCTTTCTTCCTCCTCTTCCTTTGCCCTTGCCACATGTGGGTTAGTTTTCTTGCATCCTCTCATTCATTCTGCACATTTGAAAGAAAAAAATTAATGAATTTGAAATCTACAATTGCCTTCCCTGGCAACAATGCCAAAATGTTGGTCACTTTAATTGCTTATTAATTCAAAGAACTAACTACTACATGAATTGTCAACCCAGGGAAGTCTGTTTATTTCAAAGCCAACCACACACTGTATATGTTCAATCTCAAAAGCAATGAAAAGTTGTAGTAAAAATTACATTAATCACACCTTGCTTTCAACAAATTGAAACTCTACTCTGAGTTACAACAGGAACAATCTCTCTATTGCAGACAACTATCAAAGAATCCTTGATTTCATTTAAAAAGAACAATCTAGGAAAAGAAATCAATCTGCAGAGGAAAATACTAGTTATGCTATAATAGAAAACATGACCCTATTCCCCAAGCAGGAATCTTCAACACCTGTTTCTGATTGCTATGCTTCACAAACTTATTCTATAAACCCAATTACCAATTAAAATAATCATTGATTAGCTATGATTGGATTTATGAAAACAATGCAATGGAAAACAGAGTTTCAATAACAAGTACATAATTCTAATAATGCATAAGCAAATTTAGTAAACAGGATTTAACAAGGTATGAATGGAAAATAACACTTCACACACTACATGAATTAAGGGGTGCATCTTGTGATGAAGGTGGGCCCTTTCCTTCTCACAAGATTCCCCAGAAAAAGAGACTAGAAAGGAATGCTTAGAACAATATTTTATTCATCTGTCAATGTATCATATTACAAAAGATTCCAGTCCTTTTACTTTCAGCTAGACCTTCCTGCAGTCTCCTGTCTAATGTTGATGTCTCATCTTTTTAAAGAGGAGACATCTATTACAATTGATTACATTATAAATCCTATCTTTAACCCGATATGCCAAAATAGGATAATTAGTTCTTCCATTAACAAAATGTTGTTACAATGGTTGTGACAATGCCAACTTTGGAATGTAGTTGTTACGATCAGTGTAACAACTCCTTCAATGATCTCCTTTTGTTGTTGCTGAATCTAAAATGCAAATCACGGGCTATTTCAGCAACGGGATTTGCGCACTGTTCTAACTATTTCAGCAACTATCTGATCAACGATTAACTATGAAGGTAATGTAAATTATATGTAAAATAAATTAAACATATAGTAATGAGAAGAAATATTGTATACCTTCAGAAAAATGGATTAAAGTAATAACATGAACTTTAAATATGGATTGGAAAAGGGTGAAATGATAGCAAAATATGTGATCAAAAGGGTACAATTTAGGGTCCTAACAATCATCAATTTGAATAAGAAAAAGATTGAATTGAAAAAGGCGAAAAAACAAGGAACTAGTGGTCTCATACACTATTTTTAGTTTTGCGGATGTTAAAACATCATTTCATTATGAAAAAAATAATAATTTCCAACTTAAAAATAATAATTTAATTCTATAAAAATTTTATTATCATTAGCGAAAAATAATAGTAATGTTCATTTCAATATGGTTTTAATTTATGGGGGATATTTGCAAGCTACTCATAATAGTTTGTTTTTCATTATGGTTAGCGTCACTATATCCACCTTAGGCATGGTAGATAGTGTTTCCAAAATGTTGAGCACTTATAAATTGTAGTTAGTCCAAAACATGTATGTTCAATAATATTTTTACTGGATTTTTTTTTTTCAATTTTATAGTGGATTTTACAAGAAGTCATAGTTTTTAGTTAATTGATGGGAAATTTTATCATGAAATAGTCTTTAAGAGTTTTGATACATTTTAAAATGATGCACATAATTGGAATTTTGGAAGAAAGGAAAATATCAAAATTGAGTTTTACCTCATCGAAAAAAAATGTCACTAAGAAAATTGATTTTATCCACTTGTTAACTCACTCCCATATCACTTAACCTAATATTTTAACAAAATTAAACTTTACCAATATAAAATAAAATGCATACACTTTATCTCTAATGCTATTGGATAACATCCCCAAATGGGATAGACAAGGAAGAGTACCCCTTCGTAGACAACCCAACACTTCCAACAAGAGCACCATGTTGCATCTGTGATGAGGCACATGTCATTATAAGGCAACATGTAGTTGTCATGCCTTACTTGGAAGCATGGTAATGAAATGGTTTTTAAAGGAAGAGTTAAAAGAAACATCTCTTAGTCATCCATGTCATCCAGTTGAGCCAATACATTGCTAGTTCCTCTAGATAATCAAGACTATGATATGTGTGAATGATTTCACAATACAGAAGCTTTTGGCCACCTATACTCTTCATGCAATAAAAAAGGGGGGAAGCTTCGATGAAAATTAAATTTGTAGTTATTTTGTATGTCTCCCTGAGCCTTTCGCTATTGGTACTTGATAATGCTTCGAGGACACATCTCTCTCTCAGGTTGTAGAGGCCATTCATTGGTTAGAATTTGGTGTGCTCATGTTGGTTTCATTGACATTCACATATGATCATAGGCATGGAAGTCAACCTACATGTACAAGGAACAGGTCCCCTAACACATACAAGAGGAAATCAACTTGATTGAAGAGGAAATTAGGGGAGAAAGGGGAGTTATTTATGATTTGGTTGACTCTAAACTAAGAGATTAGATACCAGACCCATGGAGCTTGCACAAAAAAGATACAAAATATTGGAAGATTGTTGATCTCTACTGCCACATAAGTACCTTGGTTGGAAGGATCGTTCTAGAAAGGGATGAAGCTAAGGAAGACATTATTCTACAACTTTCTAGGGTACAAATTCAAGTCAAATATATCAGTTCCAAGATACAAGTTTCAACTCAAGAAAGTCCCAGTCATCAATATGGAAAGTCCCACTCTCAACATTTTGACATTGGGGGCTTTACCCCTCTATCGGGTGATACTCACCATCACATAGATTAGTTTTTCTATTATTTTTTTTTATTATGGCTTGGAAGACTAGTTTTATGCACCTCAATTTTATTAAAAATCATAGGCCATGCATAGAAATTTCAAGTTTTAATTTTATTATTTAGAATATTGCTCAAACTATTTGAATCAAGAAACTTCCTCACTACTACTAGTCTGGTTTCCCAAGTTAGAGGGCAACAACTTTGAAAATTTTGTATAACGTTTTCTTTAACTATTAGATAAATATACTAGCTTACAAAAAAAAAACTACTAGATAACATAATTATGGTAACCAAAAGAATGCAATCTTTACAAAAAATAAAGCTGATTTTTTTAAGGATTTGGATTATGAAATAAATTTCCTATCAAATAATGACAATAATGAATACCTCTACCATAATTTCATGACAATTTTCTCTACTTCCATTAATAAGTTCTCTATTGAGGTGATATGTAAAATGAAAAAAAAAATAAAGCAATCAAACCTTGGTATGATAAAGAATGTAAGATTGCTACAAAGACCATTAGGGATGCCTCTAATGGATTCTCAAAATACGACAAGAAATAGGTACAATTCCCTAATGAAAAGGGAAAAAATGGTACTATATAAATATGAAGCTAGAGAATCTTTTTCACATATCAAAGCTAGAACCTAATATTTTTTGGAGGAAATGTTTGACTCATAAAACTAAAGAGAACAATATGATTCATTTGAGGGATTGGAATTCCTGCCTTAAAAGTATTTATGAATCACTTGATGTTGAGGATAACATTCAAACCCATTTTTTCTATAGAAGACATAGATTTTAGGGTCAAGTGGCTCATAAAAGGGAAAGCTAAGGATATTGATGAATACCAAGCATAAATTTTAAAAATTGAAGGGCCTACCCACAATGTGTATATCCACAAGCTTTTTAATTTAGTGTTCAAGAATAATTTCTCTAAGCCTTGGACTCAAAGCTTCATTGTACCTATTTTTTAATGTGGGGATAAAAGAAATCCCTCTAAATATAAGGCCATTATGATTACCCCTCTTTATACAAGCTATGTGGAATTATTTTGGAAAAGAATCTCACCATATGGCTAGAAAGCCATGGAAAAGGACATAGAGGCCAAAAACATGTTTAGAAGCCATCATTCGACTATTGACCACCCTATTACACTTAGGATCATTGTAAATAAGGGTTACATAATGAAACAAATCTCCTATGTTGGTTTTTTGAGTTTAAAAACATTTTGACATAGTGCTCAGGACTATCCTTTGGAATAGGCTAGAAGAGCTAAAATTACCTTTCAAGCTGAGAGTTGTTGTGGTAAGGTCATATAATAATGTTAATACTCAGTTTAGGAACATTAACAATTAGTAGGAAGAAATTAAATATAGTATACGGTTAAACAAGGATGTCCCTTGTCCCCTACCATTTTTGGCATATAAATTAATAAGTTAGAGGGTTGTTTGGAAGAAGCAAGTTGTGCTGACCAAATTCTAGTTCATACAGTCATAATCTTCCTTATTTACGATGATGATTTTGGCCTTAGGTTGAGTAGTCCCTATGATCTCGACAAGCAAATAAATTTTCTCCAATATTTCTACTCTAGTATAGGTATGACTATTAACATTGACAAAACAAAGGTTATGATAACTAATCCAAAAAATGTCAATTATGATAATTGTACACATGGCAATGATAGCTTGGAAAAGTGAATTCATACAATATCTCAAAATTAATCTTCGTCATAAGCTCAATTGGACTATAACATTGAGAAAATGATAAATGGAAGGTGGAATGCTTATTATGGGCCTAAGAACAATTGTAAATGAGTGGCTTTGACTATGGGATGGGAAGAAACTCCTCTTTGAGACTCTCATCACTATTGTTTTCTTATATAGTTTTGAAGTTTGGGGTTGCAACATCTTCAGATAATTGTGGAGAAAGATAGAGAAAATCCAAAAGTGTTTTATAACTTGTAATTTCATAATCAAAATAAATGCACCCTATCCTATCCTCCCGAGAGAAGTGAGTATTCCCTGATTCAAAGCATGACTATGACTAGGTATTTGGTGTACAAAGTCAAGATAAACAATGCAGAAGACATGAGGCTTCTTAAGATTGCTTCAAACTCCAACCAAAAGCACTTGCAACTCAAGCGAGGTTGGCATAAGGATGCCAAATATTAGTTAATTATTAGTGAATGAATGAAGAGATGACTCTACAAAATAATGATAATATTATGCATATTGTTGCATCTAAATTTAAGGAGAAAAAGTGGTGTAATAAAGAGTTAGAGGATAAGAGAAAATTAAGGTACTATAAGGAGGCGATCAACCTAAATCTAGAAGAGATCAAAAGTATCTATTTGTTTTGATTGGACAATTCCTAAAACGTTATGGGTCAAAAGAATTTATCATCTTTGTGACAGTAAGAAAGTTGAAGATACAAGCACTTTCTCTTAAATTATTTTGTGTACACCACATTTTCACTCATTAAAACTATGGTGATTTAGGAATGCATATTTAAAAGCTTTTCAAGCACAAAAATATAATTCTAAAGAACCATAAGTAATTTCTTTAGCTTTCTTATAATTCAACAACTTAGTGGACATTCATCTTCATCATCATGTAAAATTGATTATTTAAAAAAAAAATTAAAGCTAATATTAAAATATTTTCTTATTAAATAATAATAATAATAATAATAATAATATATAATATTTGTTAACTTCATATTGAATTGAAAAGAAGAAATTGTACATCTCCTTCATATTGAATTTATAAAAAATGCTTCTTAATATAACTAAACAATTACAATCAAACTAGAATTCTTATAAAAAGAAATAAAAAAATTTAAACTTAAATTTTAAAAAAATATATTATATATATATATATATACTATATTAATATAAATATTATCCTATAAAATATTATAGATTTAAAAGTTAAATAAGTCTAAATTAATCATTTTTTTTTATAGGTAATGAAAATTATGAAACTATTATGTGTGGAAAACCAGAAGAATAGATAAAAGACAATCAATTTATTTCATGAGACATAGATTAATTGATTTGTGTGAAGGCGTCTTTGTTAGGTCATTGTTTCAAATCTTATGAAGAACCAATAAAAGACAATCAAATCAACACATAAGGCATAGATTAATTGATTTGTGTGAAGGTGTAGTCCCTATTAGGTCACTTATTCAAATCTTATGAAGAACTTATAAAAGGCAATCAAATTAACTCATGAAGCATAGATTAATCGATTTGTGTAAAGTTGCAGTCCTGTTAGATTACTAGTTTAAATCTCATTGAAAGGGGTAGAGGGTGAGAATCATATGTGGAGATAAAAATTATCCATGGAAAGTCTACACTCAATTGAACTTTATATAATTATGATAACAACATCTAATAAGTGAGCAAATCATTCTTTCATCCAACATTAAAACTACCTAAACTCAACCATCGTTAAATCACAAATTTTCCAAAAACTATGGAAATTCCATTAAGTTTTAGAGAAAATTCAACCATTTTTTAGAAATCAAATTATGTAAAATTAGAAAACGATTCATACACTTTTATAATTAGATTTCTTGAATTTAGTCTTCCAAATAAAACTGCAGCCTCGGTCAAAAACACCAAACTCAGCCTAATTAAAAAATAATAATAATCACAACTAAATTTAAAATAAAAATGATAATCTTTTTCCTTCCATCACGGACACAAACACGTGGCAACCCGTACTCATTTACTAAGGTTCACTTGTTTTGAATCGCGGCATGTGCACGTACACTTATTTCCAACCGGATCCTCTGAGAAGAGTTTAAATTTGCATTTTCTCAGCAGCTCTCTGTAATGACTTTGACTTTCGGTAACATGGAGCATTCACACTCCAATTTAATGCCTTAAAAAAAAGTACGTGAAGCTATTAAGAGACAACACGAGACACCAATCCGTTGAAGATTGCCAACAAATCTTTCAAAGTTTGTTTGATGGGAATACTACAAAGGGGAATAATCTAAAGTCAATGGAAGTGGAAGCACCTAAACTCTATATATATCCTTGGATTTATTGAATTTTTTTAATTAGGTATTTATTTGTGTACCAGCAACATTTGGTAATGTAATTAATGTTTTTTTTTCTAAGTAATATTAATCTATTAATAAAAAAGGTAAAAATACAGCGAGGTTTTGGCCTTTGCAATGCTGAACAAAGTTATATCAGTATGCAACCAAGAACCAAAAAGCATGATTGCCCACTTAGGGGAAACCAATCTGAAAGTAGCCATAATCAACACCCATGCAGGGGTCCCAGGTCATAAACAAAAACATATAAAGCTCACACAGGGGTCCTTAGTAAGATTCAGATAAAATGAAGCAAGTGGATTGAAAAATCATTAGGAAAACAACGAGTCAGAACTTGGATTGCATAGCTATCAAGCGGGGCCCATTAGGCGTCTAGTGGATGCTCCTCCGCAGTTCGACATCCGTAGTCCACCCAGTCCACCGACTCTTCCTCGATTCGACAGTTGTAGTCATTCCCCTCTTCCACCGCTGCAGATGTGCCTCCCTGGCTACCAATGACCTCTTGCATGCTGCCCGAGCAGCCAATGACTGCATGCTGGCCGCCAGCCAAATGCTCGCCATGCAGGGTGCTACCATGTCCAATTTTGTGCCTGAGCAAGTCTATCTTTCTGTTCGTGTTTTCGCCAGCTCCTGTGTCTCGTGTCTCCTCAGCCTTCCCTCTGGTGTAGGTCTTCTCTTCCTCTGGTTCATTTCCCTGAGTCTGTGTAGCTTGCTCCTCCTGCTGACTTAATTCTTTGCTAAAAGCCATAGTGATGGTAGTGATAATGGCAGGACGATTTTGCGTGCTCTAAAAACGGAACTGGGCAGTGTGGTAAGAGGGGTGAGGGGGGTCAAGAGGGCCAGTCATTTGGATGGCAGTGTTCATTCTTCTGACCCTAGAATTCTGTGCCCGGCCTCTGCTGTTGCGGGTATGCGGGTAATGGCTAGTGAGATGACCACTGGACTGATCAGAAGAAGGGGTGGATGAAGGGGTCTCTGGTTCAGGGATGGACGACGAGGTTGGGCGAGTGTTACGGCCTCGACTGCTTCCACGTCTGCGCCGTGTCCTATGGCGAGTTTGCATCATGGTGTGGCTAGCAAATTGGCGATTAAAGTCTTGGGCTAGGATGACAGAGGTATAATCAGAATGAGGGCCTGGTGAGGAATAATTCACTCTAGGATTACTGTTGTTGTTGAGCCTAGAAGCGGGGGAGTTCTAGGCAGAATTCAATATACATTGAGTGGTTTGGGTGAAATGGAATCCATTTCCCAAATCCACACAGTTGAGAAGCCAACAGCGACGCCTTGTGACTGTGCAGAAGTTCGACTCCTCAGCTTAAGGGGGGCAAGAGCATCTAGGCGGGGAGGGAGAGAAAGTATTTTGGCTCGCGTTTTCCATGATTTTTAGCCTGCTGCAGCCGTCTCGACCTGAGCACCAGCATAATTGTGCCTGCATGTTGACAGTGATGTGCCATAAATTGGCATGGAAGGGGACATGGGTGACCATGTGGCTCGGCCCCCTGCCATTCGCCTGTCTCGTCTTCATTAATGCCCTTTTAATCACCCGCATCCAGGTTAATGTAATTAATGTTGTTAGGATGTCAATTGCATGATTAAAAGTCAATATTAATGAAGTATTTGTCTAATTCTAATAATGTTGGTTTAAATAGCAGTGACATGTTTGTGAAGGCAAGGTATTGTTAAAGTTTTTAGTAGTATGTCATATTATTAAGGTGTTGAGGATAAAGTATTTTTTTAATAAAGTATTTATTTGTGTACTAGCAACATTTGTTAATGTAGTTAATGTTGTCAAGTTGTCAATTGTAAATTGTATTATTAAAAGGCAACATTCATAAAGCATTTGTCTTCTAATTAAGTTTGTTTAAAGAGCATTGATATGTTTGTGAAGGCAAGGTATTGTTAAAGTTTTTTTAAGTAGTATCTTGTTATATTATTAAGGTGGGGTTGTTAAATCTAATGCAATTAATTAAGATAAAATTGATGTAATTTAATTTAGAGATAAAATAGTTTTTTTCACTGGAATTTGACAATAGAATTTTAAGATTGTGTTTTTTTTGTTATTTAAAATACATTTTTGAATGTATAAATAAATTCAACATCTAAAAAAAAATGAGCATTGAAATTTTGTACATTAAACAACTTAAATTCAAGTTTTTAAAAATCTCTCCCATTTTTTTATTAAAATTAATATAAAAAAGACACTGAAAAATGTCATTTTAGAATATGCAAGACAAAATTCATGTTTTTAAATCTATATTTTCACCTATTAATTGAAACATTAATCAATTAATAAGATGGTGTGGCAACCTGATGTTTCATCTTAATAAATGGTGCTTTGTTGCTGGACATAGGTGTGCAAGTTAGTAGGTGAGTTTTGATCTATTCTATAATCATCATGTGACATTTTCATTATTTAAATATATATGTTAAGAAGGTTTTTAAGCCTTTATTAATAAGATGGTGTGGCAACATGATGTTTCATCTTAATAAATGGTGCTTTGTTGCTAGACGTAGGTGTGCAAGTTAGTAGGTGAGTTTTGATTTATTCTATAATCATCCTATGACATTTTCATTATCTAAATATATATGATAAGAAGGTTTTTAAGCCTTTATCTATTTGTTCGTATGGATCATTAATGGCGCGAAGTGTGCATGTTTCATAGAATTTTATATTTGAAGATACTTAAAATTTTATTTTTAGAGGTGGAAGTTTGAATGTGTGATAAGCTCAATTAGTTACATTTATGTATATAATGTAAACATTTTGGTAAAAAGAAAAAATGATATGAGTAATGGGATACAAGTTTTAGAGATATGGGGTGATTACTTGTTGAAAAATAATATTAATGTGCAAAAAAATTCGAATTAGGGAATTTGAAAGGTCAAGGGAATGTCAATAGCCAAAAAGAGGAAAATTGAATTGTTGGAAAAATATTTGGAGTAGCAAGAAAGAAAGAAAAAAAAGGAATAGGAAAAAAAGAAGAAGGAAAAAGCAAGAATTGGAAAAGAACATCAGGAGAGAGGTAGCATGATAACATAGAATTTGGAATTACCAAGAGAGGCTGAACAAAAAAAAGGAACGATGATTTCGGGTTGTAAAGGAGCATGAAGAAATCACCAAGTGGGAATTGATTTCCTTTGAAGTCCCCGTTGGCCTAAAGGGTGGATTTGATGTTTCTCAGGAAATCCCTAAGGTCTAAGGTGGAGGAATTGATCTTGGAAAATTCCTGGAGGATTTCTAAATGTTTATTTGTTGTATGTTAATTTTATTATGGGTTCTGGAATCCTTACAATGGGTGAAACCACAGTGTTAAGTTTTGAAGGGTGGAGACAATTAATCTCTAGAATCCTTGTGCATTTGTGGGTTTCAAATTCAGTTGGTGGGTGGAGATGGGTGAATCTTTGGAGTTCCTATTTCAGTTGATGGATGTATTTTATCCCCGAAGCAAAAAGATCCCTCAAACTTTGGAATCTGGGTCGAGGGTGACAACCACAAAAGAGATTTGGTTGTAGTTGTCTATGGTTGGGTGGAGATTCATAGTCCCAAACTCAATTGCCCATTAGTTTGAGATAAGTATCTTTCATGTTCTCAAGAATTCAAGAATATCCTATTGTCATTACCAGTCTGAAAATGATGTTTATTGATGGCATGGTTCATGATTTCTTTAACTTTATGAATTTACCAATGTGTTGTTGTTATTGTGTAAAAGGTGTTGGAATAACATGTGGCATAATTGATTTAGTTCTTGCAGTGATTAGCATCAAATCTTACTTATGGTGGTGATATGATTTTGTTTAAATTATAGGATCGTGCATGTTACTGTGTAAAATTCAAGCTACATGAGGATGTGAAGCATAAATGCATGGTCTTGTACTAACATATTGAATGCAAGGGTTACTTCGCTATGATGGTCTTGGGTTGCACTGGTAGAGATGAGTGTTCAATTGTGTGAATAGATATTTTAAAGTGAATTGTAATTTGGACTTTGATTGCATGTTTAAATTGTTGTATATGTAATGGAAGATTTGTTGCATGTTAGTGGGTGTTGGAAAAAAATTATACAGGATAGAGACCTCGAGTTTAGGCACAGGGGACAACAAAGATCCATTGTAGTCTAGTGAAACAACGACATTTTCACCTTACCCAAGAGAAGTAAGGCGTCTCACCCAAGGCGTGCCACGACCTTGCTATGATAGGGATTGGGACCAGGGATCAAGGATAGTTGTGCAAAGACTATCATTTCCATCTACTTTAGAAATCATAGAATCTGACATATATCATCTCAAAGTTTAACATGCAAAGAATCCAAGAGATAGAAGAAATACACATTCATTCATAACAATTATTTTTAAAGAGGCCCGTGCAACTAACACATTTAGAACCATAAAGCAATCCCACAACTCTTTCTATTAACTTAAGCATCATTACACTCTGGCTCTATAGCCATTGAGATCAGAACAGGAGAACCAATATACAAAATATATCAGAATTAGATGAACACATTGTTAACAATGCTAAGCCCGATAGACTTAGCGGAATCATCTTGTCATACGAGAATCCTCTCTAAACTTCTGGTTTCCTTTTCCTTTAACTTTTATAAGCTTCACTTGCCTGAACTACCAGTTTCTTCCTTGGATGCCACATGCTTTCCTCCTTCACTGCTTCTATGGCTTGGTTACGATTTCTCCATCTCTCATTAACGGTCATTGCAGATCGACTGTGATTGCATGTCCCTATGTTTTTCACTTGCTGACTTCAGTGTCTGACAAATCCTGGTAGATTTCCTCTCTTTCCCTCATTTTTTTCTTTTGCAACTACCTTTTGGCTAGACTTGGTCAAAAAGTGTCAAAAACTCTCTCCCCCAAAAACAAAGGACCTAATAGGACCTGACCACAATCGCTTGAATCATCCCTAATTCAATCCTTTGTTAATTCTGTTATTTCTTCTTGTTGTTGTGGGGCTCTTACTTGTGTTGCCTCGTCTTGGATTGTTCCTTCATGTGTTGTAGGTTTTCCTTCAAATGAAGGACACAACACTGGGACAGATTGGATAAACGTGGTCTTGAATTGTGTATATTCAACAAAGGTCGACCACCAGGGATCCATGAGAGTGCTCACTTGCTCAATAAATTGCGTGATAAGTTCAGTTGTTTCTTTTTTGGGTCTTGCATTTAGTAGATTATGCCACTAAGTATCTTCTTCTATGGCGAGATGTTGTAGTTGTAGGTTTTAACGCCGTACAAAAATTACCTACATACGAATTCTAAAACACAGAAAGTAAACAATGAGAGAGAATAACACATAAAAACACATATACACAGATATTTTCCCCTGGATCCCAAAACCGAGACTACCAAATTGATTTTTCATTATGTTCCTTTCAATGTTACAATACATATCTATACATGCCGAAGCATCCAATACCATGGACCAAAAACCATCGCGTCTATAACCATGGACCGAAAACCATTGCGTCCAAAACCATGTGCGAAAACTATGCACAAAACCATAGGTAGGTCCGCCCAACCTAATATAAGGTCCAAAAAAAAATTTCCCGGGGTGCTCCCGACCCCATAGAGGGGGCTACTCGCCCACCTCAAACCCCTCTGTGACCCCTCCCCCCCCCGTTGCGCAATCAGCGCAACAAAGGGGGCCCTCCATCCCCATCTAACGCCCCAGTTAACTACGTGGGCTAGTCGTGGAAAGAATATAACACAACCCAACAGTAGTTTCTGCAAATGAACCTTGGCTAGGGGCTTCAAGCCGCGAAGAAAAACCTTGGTCATAGATGAGTCATTCTCAATCCATTATATCTTCTTCTCAAGTATGTCAGTCTATGCAAGAATATTTTGTTGCTGGTTGAGGTCGGTTGTGGTCAAGGCTTGGTTGAACCACTAGTGAACTTTTTGTAGCAAGGTATAGACAGGTTTATTTTTCTTGTCCAGGAACCCCAACCAATCATGAATCTAGATGAATATTTGTTTCACCTCTCTAGTAGTATAATGAAGGGAGGCCTTCAGAGAAGCCACACCAGTGATATTCTTCTCAACATCACTGGTGTATAGGGTTGATGGATCATGGAGCACTCTTTGGATGGCTGTGAGCACTCTGTGGAGTTTGTATTGGGTTGATGGATCAACCTCTGAAGTTCCTTGTTTGCTGAAATAAGGTCAGTGCATGAAGTTTTGATGTAATCACCACAGTTTGAGAGAGTGCGGGATGAGAAGTCTTCTAGTGCGTTTGGTACTACCTCAGTAATGGTAGGCCAAAGATCCTGGAATGTAGAGTTGATATCATCGACCTTTTGTTGTAGCACTTGCTTTTCTTGGAGAATTTGTTGTTGATGTTACTCCTACTTGGTTGTTAAGGTATTGTGCAGTACCTCTACTTGGCAAGCAACCAATTGAATAAAAGTAAATAACTTAGAGGATGATCAGTTCTGAAGGTCATCGAGTGTCATGGTATTAGGTGTAGGGTACCGTGCTTGTAGTGGTTATCCACTGGCAACCGATTTCTTAGATTGCTCGTGGGGTGAAGTTTCCTGTTATAGGGTCTTAGAAATGTGGGTGATGGTGTGGTTTAGAAAAAAATGTGGTGGAAACATGGGAGTGAGGTTGGTTGTCGGAGGTAAGATGTTCACAACTTCTTAGCCCTACAAATTAGAGTGAATATGTTGACTAGTTGCCAGTTGTGGGATTAATGCTAGTACAAAGATAAAATAGGTATGTTAACTGACTCAACGGTTGTAGGGGGAACAATGAGTGCATCTTGGTTATCATTGGTGATGGATTGAATTACGGAATCAACCTCCATCTCATTTTGTACTGAGGAGGTTTTTGGTTGGAGGAAGGTTTGAAATGGTTGCGAAGGGGAAGGTTGTTCGGGGTGATGGGTTGTGAGATGTGGGAGACTCGGTGGAGGTGGATTGCAGAATTTCCTTAATGATTTAGGTGTTGGTGAGAGAGTGTGATTCTTCCCTAATGAGATCAATGACCTGGGTAGAGTTAATTGTACTGAATTGTTGAGGAAGCGATAGAGATCAGGTAGTATTGGGATGGCTGTCCTCGAATGTGGGCTCAGTAACAGAATAAGGGCCCACTGGGGGAAGTGAGGCAATCATAGGGTTGAATGATAAAGTACTATTAATAAATTTAGAGAACATGGGCAGGGAACTTACTGATGATCTGATACCCTCTAGGGTGTTGCGAACTGCTACCATCATTATCTCGAATCTCTTCAAGATAGGATTGGGTGTCTCTTCTACTACTTGTTTATGGGAGGTGGAGGTGGTCTCACCAAGTAGTGGTCATGGCATCATCCCTTCAAAATAATATGTCTTCTGGTTGTCCCTAACCTCTTCAAATACTTAAACCTAGGATATGACCTTAGTGTGGAATGCCTCTTCCAAGAGAATGAAGGCAGAGCACGAACCTGGAATGTGTCTGAGTTGAAAACCTTAAGGAAAATCTAAGTGGTGTTGTGTTGAACACCAAACCATATCCCACACGAATAGTCATCTAAAAGAGATTGTGAGATTCTGGGGATAAATTTGGTGACAACGAGCATTTTTTCATACCATCCCGTGAAGGAGGCCTTGTTGATTTCCTTATTGTTTTGGTCCCCTGAGGTCAGCCATGGGGGAGTACCTGAGTGTCAAGGCTGATCTTTAGAGACTAGGGCTAGGAGGACACAATTTCATCATTTCCATAAATAAAATGAAATATCCATAGATGAAGTATGTCGCCCACTTGTACACATCCTCATGCACTTCAAAAATTTCATTCAATAAGAAACTAGTCCAGTTCAAATATTCCCCCCTTTCACAGGCTTCTGCCACTGAGATGGTATCTAGAGTGCATTCACCCTTTGTATAATGGCACATTATTTTCCCAGCAATTATGTAACAGGCGAATTTGGTGGAGGGAAAACTAATTGGGTTAATGTTGGCTCCTTTGTCACCGTGTTGAGTATCATACTTGGTATAATAGTTGTTGTCACTTGTTTTCTTCCCACGCTTAGAGGTATTATGGAACATAGACAAAATTGTGGCTTCCACATAAGGTAGCTCCGTAAATTGTTGAATTTCACTAGCGTGTGTGGGGAATTCCTTATCGAGCCAGAGGGAACCTCCATCTAGCTAGCTGATAAGGAACTTGGTGCATTGCATGGTTGTGCCTGAAGTGCCAAAGACAAGTAAATTTCATAAATTTTGCAGTGTGGTCTGGTGTATTCCTTGGAAATCCTATTTTATTCTAGAAGAGTGGATGTCATCTTGTCTAGTTGCATTCTCTGTGAAAACTTCACTCTTGAGCATGGGGGAATGAAAGGAGTCTGATATGTTGTTGTTGATGAGAGTGGATTTCTCGTATTTACTAAGGAGACTTTCAATCTCTATCACTCTTGGATCGGATTGTGGGGTGGGAATAACAACTTTGGATACCTTATTCATGACTGTAACTCGATGACTATACACAATAGACACATGGGACTTGAATTTAGACTAAGAACTAGGGGAATTCAATAATGAAGCCAGAGTGAGTAGTTCGACCACATAAGCCTTTACGATGAAGAGCTCAATATTTCCATGCAAACTATAAGAAAGGATTAAAATCATTCTTGTGATTAGACTGTTTAACTAATTAATATGATAACTTGCTATACTCGATTTAAATCATGGCATTAATGGTGAATATGACCTGGACCTAATCTGGATGATGAAAAAACCTCAAAGGAGGATGATCATGATGGTCATTTGTTACATTATGATGGAAAAATTCAAAATTTGATGACCAAACTATGTCAAGGATATGAGATATATAACCCAAATTCAAAAAGACGTAGTGAATTATTACTAATTATGATATATAAGATGACTGCCACGTGCGTTTCCTTGACAAAATTCAGTTGCGGCAGGATCACACTCAACTAACCAACAAACTTGACACAAGTAAATTTATTCGCAACTAACATAACTGATGCAAATGACATAGCTAACTTGAATTTAAATTTAACTAACTGACTCTATCCTGAACCTAACTATGATCCCCTTTTAGAGATAAGATAAATTTGATTAAGAAGAGGTTGGGCCATGGAAGGGCTTTAGGAATGTGCCATTCACCCACCCAGGAAATATAATTCCTTCCAGTTATGTGAGTTTAATAGATCCCAATTCCCACACTTCTGCAACCATAAATGGTCCCAACCAGTGCATTTGGAACTTACCAAGATGTTTCAGAAACTTGTTGTTGTATAGGATAACCTTGTCCCCTAATGAAAATGACTCCCTCTTGATGTGTTAGTTGTGCCACATTTTATGTGTCTCACTCTCAATAGTCTGATGAAAATCTACCATAAACCTAGCTTCATCCAACTCCCAGAGTTCATCCAGCCATTTTGCAATTAACTCATCATTTGACATTTGAGTGGCTCACGCAATAAAGAGGTTAGGAATGATGAACTCGATAGGTAATATGACTTATTGATCACAAATAAGCTAGAACGATGTATATTTATGAAAGCATTTGACAATGGTATAGTAGGCCCATAAGGTAGCCAGTACCCTCTCGTCCCAGTCATCTCAGTTGGCAGAACATATCTTAGTGAGACCCTTCTTTAGGATTTTGTTGAAAGCTCCAACAATGTCGTTTTCTTGAGGGTGATAGGGGTTGCTTTATGATGTTGGATCATGAAGTTTTGTAGTAATATAGTGACTGTATCATTAATGAATTGGGTCCCCTAGTCACCCATCAGGCTCAAGGGGCACCCGAATCGAGTGATGATATTTTTTAAGATGAACCAGGAAATGATGTCTGTAGTGTAATATTTAACTGGTGCAACTTTGACCCATATGGTGAGGTAATCTATAGTATTCATAATGTACCTGGCATGTGAATGATGCATTAGTGGATTAATATGTCCCACAAAGTACAAAACCCACTTTTTGAATGCCTGGAGTACCCATATAGGCTGTAGAGGAAGTTCATCCCTATGCGATGGTCGTCTCACCTATTGGCAAACATCACAATTCTTAACATATTCCTTCGTATCTAGAGTCCAGCTTGCAGTACTTTCCTTGTGGTGGACTTTTCCCCTATGTGACCTCTCGCAACTACCGGATGGCATTCCCATAACACATCTTGTTTTTCATGGTTGAAGACACATCATTGCAATATTTGGTCGAGACCCATCTTGTACAATTTCCTTGCAATCAGTTGGTAGTCCGTGGCTCAAACCACCATATTCTTTCTTTGTGTTGTGTACTCATCCTGATATTTTACAGAGGATAGAAATAGTGTGATTTCTTCTAAATAGTTGGGGACGGATTCAACCAAAATAGATTAGCATCTGACATTTGGTCATCTATTGACCCCCCCGGCTTCACCCGACTCCAACAGAAGATATGATCAGACCCTACATTCATTCTTCCTGGCTTCATAATGAATTTAAATGTAAACTCCTAGAACATTAGGAGCCATCTACAAATTCTCCCTTCAAGCACAAGATTATTTACCAGGTACTTCAAATTAGATTTGTTAGTAAAGAACTTGAATGGTCCACCCGGGAGTAGTGCCTAAACTTATGCAGCAAGTACACCATCATAAGAGCTTCTTGTTCAGTGATGGTGTAGTTTCTTTTGTAGTGGAAAGTATCCTGTTGGTGAAATAAATTGGGTGATCTAGGTTACTGTCTCTAGGTTGGGCCAAAACAACTCCTAGAGGAATTCTTGATGCATCAATATGAACATGAAATTATTTATTCCAATCTAGGTAAAATGGGATTGGTGCACTTGTTGGATTCTCTTTTAAGACATTGAAGGCAACGTCACATTCATCGGACCAAGAAAATCATTATATTTCTTTGACAACTCCACTGGTGTAGTGATTAGGGAATAATTACAAATGAACCTCCGAAATTATCTTGTGTCGTTGAGAGTTGTTATTAGTTGCTTGACACTGGCCAATGGGGGCATATTTAGGATCACCAAAAGCTTGAAAGGCTAAAAAAAAACTGTTTCTTTGCAAACTATAATCCCCAAGAACGTTCCAAAAGGGACAACGAATATGCATTTCTTCAAGTTCAAGGAAATCTGTAGTTGCCAGTAGTGATCAAACATCACTTTGAGCAAGATGGAGTATCTTTTCAATAATTTGCAGGCAGTCCAATCATCCATATATACCTCTAGTAACCTGTGGATATAGTGGCGAAAGGTACTAATTACAATCCTTGAAAATACTGATGCCACATTTTTCAACCTAAACGAGATAACATGGTATGCGTAAGAGCCCCATTCTATCGTGAAAATAGTTTTCTTCTTGTCTTCCTCTGCAATACAAAGTTGGTGATAACTAGAGAACCCATCTATGAAGGAGTAGGCTTCATTACCTTATCAAGGAATTCATAGTTGAATGGAGTGGGAAAGGGGTCATGAATGTAGGAATTGTTCAAGCTCTTGTAATCTACACAGACCCAAATTTCTTGAGAATCTTTTTTGTTATGGATGACAATACGAATGATCCACTTAGCTTCATCAGCTAGGAAGATGAGTCCCATTACCAACATTTCGTTAATCTCCCTCTTCACCTTCTCTTTAACCCTTGGTTTTAGTTGATACGACCAATGTTTCACTAGTCTCACATCGGGTTTCAACATGATCTTCATTTCACCCGAATCTCCCTTAATTCCTTTAACCTTTATAAAAAATGAAGGGAACAGGTCCTCATACTCCCTCAAAAGGTCGAAGATTTCCTTGGTGGTCTATTCGTCACAATAGTCCCCAGTGGAGGCCCATTTGTAGCTTCTCTTCAATGTCAATGTTGTGCTTCTACAACTTCAGAGGCTGTAGCTATGGATCAACTATTGCAAGCCCATCTTCTACAATTCATTCCCCTTCATATTCATTAAAGGTCAAGTGTCTTAACCCTCTTAAACCGTCTCCATCAAATTCAAGATTTATCTTCTCACAAGGCACAACCTCATGAAATCAAGATTCATATATATGATTGAAGGCATCTTGGTCACGATAGTCTTTAGTAAGGTCTCCTGTTGGGAACATGACCCTCTTGGCTACTTTCAAGGAAAATGTTATCCTCTTTTCATCATCAGCAAAGGAGAAATCACAAATGAATTGAGCTGAGATGAGGTCCCATTCACTGGTCTACCTCCTTATTTCTTCCTTAAGGTACCACACCTGGGGGAATGTCCCCAGAATGTGGACAAAACTATGCACCCATAGAATCTCATGAAGTCCTTCCCTGGTCCACCTGTCTTTATAGCTCTATATATGTTGGTGATAATCAATTTACCCTTCGTACTTAGTGAGATTGAGCGAACAATTTTCTAGAATCCTGAATCTACATAGTAATGTTGATTTAATCATCTCCCACTCCCGGTGATGGTTGCGATGGGAATCTCACCACCTTGTTGGTGTCTCTTGAAGGGAAACATCCAATAAGATCACCTTGCATGCTTCCAAAACGTTCAAATCAACTTTGTTGACTAAATCAATAACATAACCCATACCATTAAAAACAAGAAATTCTCGTACCTCTTTACCAACCCAGTGGATATGATGGATTGTTTCACATCACCTAGAGTGGATCCCATGGCCTCTTTGTTGCCAATCATCCCACACATATTTTGAACTGAATTTGAAGCTTTAAACACTTCTTTAGCTAATCGACCAATCCATTATAGGATTGATGTAGTCTTCTCTCTTTCCTGTTGTGATCCAGTATAATTGATCTATTAACTCAAGTTCCTCCTTGTCGTCCACTGGCTCAGTGAACCTAAGACTTTGATAGGAATCTCAGGGTTGAGTCCCCCTAACTCCATCCACCTTGAAAGTCATTTTTTCTCTCTTTAGGTCAATCACTACATAATTTTTGAAGGCCCAATCTATCTCCAACAATGCCATATATGGGTTTTTATCTCCCATGATATTTATGACTTCAATTTTTTCATATGTATTCACCCTTGTTATGTCTACTTTTGAATCTTCTAAGCAGTCGACTGGGAGGATAGAGTAATGATTCACCATATACAATTGAATCAGAGGGAATGAATGCTTAGGTCTTCCCAGGGATTCTTAGGTCCTCCTTGGAAAAATATTCACGTCTAAACCCAAATCTAGCATAATAGCCTTAATCTGGAACCCCATGATTTGGGCATCGACATGAAATTCCATCTTGGTCCTTTTCTTGTTCCTCCTCATTCACCTCGAGTGCCATTCGAGAATGTTTGTAGATATTTTCCCTTCCAAGGGATTCCATTCCTTTACAACAACTTTGAGCTTCTTCCTCAATTTCCTCGACATCCGCTCGTCATTCATGATTTCCAAGAACAACTTGAACCGTTCTACTATAGATTGGGAGTTGGACTATGGCAGTGTTGGGCTTTTAGGCTTCAAAAGCTATGGTTTCTGTCCTTGGGTGCCATCAATCAAAACCAGTTGGTTTAATATCTCTATGAAATCTTGATAGTACTATTCTGTTGGTTGGAATCATAAGAACACTTTAGCGAGGAAGGATATATGATCCTTTATTTAGTGGCAGTCCCCTAGTCAGCTCTGGTGCTCTCTCCTCCAAGTGAATATGTGGATGTTTTCCATTAAAGCTGGTTCATATCATCATGGCTATGCATTGATCAAAATCTCTCCCCTTTTCTGGTTGCGCTCCTCCCATCTGGTAATTAGTTCCAGTAAATCCTCGGTTACATGCATGTTGACTCTGCATTGTGAACATCAATGTTTTCAGGGTGGCAGGCAATATATTGCAACATGGCCCTCTTGATCACAATTGTAACAGATGATCAGACCTCGACCCTCTACTCTTCCCCCCTTTGTTTCTCCACCTCTTCGACCTCGAGGAGCTTCATTAATCCTAAATGGATAACTATCTAACCTATCAGCTAGAGCATCCAATGCCCTACACTAATCAGTGTGGTGAGTTGGAAAGCTGTAAAATTCATAGAAAATATTGTTTAGGACATTTCAATATTTCTGTAGGATTAAAAAAAGTTGTGGAATATTCTCATATGTTTTACATATTTCATAGTATTCATTCAGAGATGCACCCTATTGGCTGGGAAAGGCATGAAACTGCATGTGGCTTGGATATAAACCTTGCATACCAATCTGTGCAACTCTAGCATCAGGTAAGTATATAGAGGGCCCCACTAGTGCAGAAGGAGTCCTCAACCCCCTTAGTCTTGGGAACTCTTTGGCATGATGCCCCTAAATGTGGAAGTTGGCACACCACATGTGAGGTCGCGTGAGTTGCGATGGGGGCATGTCCCTTAGTTTCTCTGTCATATCAACAATATTATGTTGCAATCCTATTATAGTAGGAACATGGTAACTCATTCCTCTTCTATGTTCATGTGGATATCCTGCCATTAGATCAATATTGGTTGCTTGTTCAAGCGTGTCTTGGAGGGTGCCAATATTCTGCTGAGTCAGTGACATGTGGGTGAGTGGCAACAATTATTTGATGAACCAATCCCGCTGGTGATTGGGATCAATGGGGTAACTCAACTTGCCAATGGAATCCTTAAACCTTCACATCATTTCCCATGTGGTTTCTCCCTCTCATGGCTTGATTTCCAACAATTTAGATAACCCATATTGGTTATTCTATGGAAGTTTGAATTCTTGAATGAATTCCTATCGAACTTCATTTATTGTCAAATCTTTCTATAGGGAAGATGACCTGATGAACCATCTCAGTGTTTTTTCTCAGAGAGTGGTTTGAAATTCAATTAGTTTCGTGGAATCTGGAGTTTTGTGAGCCCTCCAGATAACCTTAAACAAGTACCAATGTTGTTCGACATCCTCATTCCCTTTCCTAAAGAACTCATGATATTGGGTAAAAGATCTTGTGATGTTTCCATCCATACACGGTCAAACTGGTGAGACAAGTATGAATCCTTGTGAAATAGGTTGCGATGAACCTTAGAGACCTGAGTTATAACTACTATTTCTTCCACCAGATATCCCAGTCTGGTAGGTACTATGCACCTTGTGAACCTTTATAATTTTAACTAACTCAGAGAGAAATTGAATAGGATTTTGATAAAGTACCTGGGGAAGGTTGGGGGAAGTGTCACCTGAACTGCTGAGAAATGATCCACTATTCTCGGGAGACATGTCATCTTCAGAAAAACAAAACCTCCTCATGGCAAAGTGTATGTCATTATCTGGGCCCTCCCTTTAGCCTGTAGGGCCTGATCCATCTAGCGTCTCCATCTATGATGTCGGGAGGGAATCTCTACTGCTTCTTTCCACTTGTGTCACCAGAGCGGTCCCAACCTCTCCTGATGGGACATGATTCACTTTATCTTTATCTCCATTATTCTACAACTCTAGCTGACTTACTCCTCTTTCTCATGCTTCTGGAATACTCAACACCACTCATACTTCATGTGGCTCCCTTTGTCTCTATGGATCTCCTGCAAAGTCGTCTCCTGCCATTATTCAACTATCTACGCCCTCCTTTGTGCCCTTAGATCTCTATCCTTTTTAATTTCATCTATTTCCATCTCTCCAACATTTTCATAGTCTGCAACCAGGTAACATTCCTCCCACTATACCCCTCCCCCAGTACCGAGGCTTTAAATGGCCATGGACTGGCCTTGAACCAAAAGAAATTTCTCTTCCACCATTAAAACTTTAACCTAAAATGGAATCTCCTTCAATAGTCTTCCCTGAAAACCTAACTTAAACATGGCATCAACCTTGGAAAAGGGCATATGGCGCTCTGCAAACAACTCGATAATGTATCCTTAGAAAGTAGCTTGTACCCAGAAATCGATGGCCCGAGTTAGGTCCATATCAAGCTAGTGTAACTCAACTAGGTTAGCCTAAGTCTAGGTATGGGGAGATATACTTTGGCCATCGATATTTTACATATCTGCAACATTCTCAATGAATCGTAAAGGTCTTCTAGGAACTTACACCAAAAAATTTCGTACTAACTGCTCACACGCTCTTCATACAAAATTTATTCTTTCATTCACTTCACACTTTTGTGATAGAGCTGTGCTTGTTGAGAAATGAATCACTCCACTTGCTTATGCCACTAATATTGAAGATCCTTCTTAAAATCCTTGACACCATATCTAGATCCCTTCAATAAATTTCAGGTCACAACAATAAAACCATTTGTTGGCAGAAAATTATACAGGTTAAAGACCCTAAGTTCAGCCATAGGTGCTAACAATTATTTGATATAGTCTAGTGCAACACCGACATTTTCACCTTACCAAGGAGGAGTAGAGTGTCTCACCTGAGGCGTGTTGCGACTGTATTAAGATAGGGATTGGGACTAGGGATCAAGGAGAGTTGTGCAAAGACTATCATTTTCATCTACTCTATAAATTATAACATCTAACATATACCATCACAAAGTGTAACATGAAAAGAATCTAAGAGACAAAAGACATATGCATTCATTCATAAGATTTTTTTTTTAAAGAGGCCCATGCAACTAACACATCCAAAAACATAAAGCAATCCCACAACTCTTTCCATTAACTTAAGCATCATTACATTCTGGCTCTATAGCCATTCAGATCAAAACAGGAGAACCAACATTCAAAATAGCTCAAAATCATATGAACACAAAAAATGCTATGCTTGATAGACTTAGCGGCAACATATTGACCTACGAGGGTCCTCTCTCTTATGTTTTCCTTTTCCTTTAACTTTTATAATATTTTCTCGCCTGAATTGTCAGTTTCTTTCTCGTATGCCACACCCTTTCCTCCTTAGCTTCTTTTGTGGCTCGATTGCGACTACTCCATCTCTTATTGACGACTGTTTTGACTCTGATGCACTTGCATGTCCCTATGATTTTCACTTGTTGACTTCAGTGTCCGATGAATCCTAGTGGATTTCCTCTCATTCTCTTTCTTTTTCTTCTGCAAATACCTTTTGGTTAGACTTGGTCAAAACGTGTAAACAAATATGTCCCCAACAAAACAAAGGACCTAACCATGGGTATATTCTTGATGCATAGAGGGAGGCATTACTTCCATCCCTTGTAGTCTCTAAGAGTTGAAAATTTATTGACTCTATTGATAGGCACACTGAGCCAAGAAAATAGGTTTTCTACTTTGTTAATGAGTTGTTACAACTCTCTGTATTTTTCTAAAGAATTTACTTGAAAATGCCATTAAATTGCTATCATTCCTATAATTGAATGTTTCTTAGGTTTTTGCATAGATTCTTTATGATTTTGATGATTTTCTAGTGTTGGAATTATTTCTCGAAAAGTTTGAAAAGTAAAGAAAAATTATGCTCTATTGAAGTGGTGGAAAACAACTAAAAATATAAGTTAAAATTTAATTTTTGTCTTGTAGGTTGGAGGTCAGGAGGTTAGACTAGAAGGCTTTACCTCTGGCGGGCTTTGCCTCTTGACCTTCAATGAGCCAACCTAACTCTCTTCACCCATAGGTCAGGAAGTTGGAGGGTTGGGAAGTCGGAGTGGTCGGGGGATTGATCCCACTCGGCCCTTTGTATTGTAAACACTGGTGGAACTAGCCAATCTCAATTTAGGTCAAACGTTGGGGGTCAGACCTAGTCATTCAAATTTTTAAACCATGTCTATGCAGAGACATGTGATGGGTCCATTTTTAGAGGGTCGTAAATTTTGATCTGTAAGTGAAATTGAGGTGAAATTTATATTGTTGGAATTGGTTTGATGAGGCTAACTTGATGATGCTGAAAATTTAAATTCCGGAAAAATTGAAAAAATAAAAAAATTTAGCTATCATTCCCATAAATATACTTTGGGAGATGGGTCATTATAGTAGCCACCTCCTTCTAACTCTAGTTCCATTTGGGGTTAGGACGAGTGTATTTACAGGTGGTATTAGAGCATCTAGGTTCAACACTTGGATTGGATGGGCTCTACCATGAGCGAAAAAGAAACATGTTTAGTTGCTTGTGTGAATGATTGAATGCATGCATGCATGATTGATATGTTTTTACTATTATTGATGAGTTAACAATTTATGTTGACAGGAATATGTTGTTGGAGATGCATGCATGGATGTTTGTTACAATTGGCCCTATTATGACAACTCTGCAAAAGCAAGTTCATGGCAATATTTATTGTTGTTTATTTATATTATCATGTGTCTAAAAATTGCATGTGAATGACAACACATCACAAGCAATAAAAGACAGGGAAAGACAAAGAAATGAGGATAGGAATGGTACAATACATATTTGATAAGTTACAACATGGGTATGAAGAAGTAAGGATGAATGAAGAAGAAATATCAGTTGGCTAAGGGGGAGGGGTAAAATCTCCTGATTGGATGGACACATTGAGAAGCTTAAAGGATGAGATATGAAGCTACAAAGCAGATAATGAAAGGTTGATCTAGACTCAAGAAAAGAAATTGGAGGTGAATGCAATCATACTGCAAATCCTCTCAGAGTTGCAGAGACAAAGGCAACATGAGCAAGGAGCTAGTCATAGAGGAAAGCAATACTCTTTGGTGTCAGAAGAGAAAAAAATGGGGTAGATGGTGGCAGGCCTAAGAGGAGGCACAAAGGTGAAAGTAATGACACTATGAGAGGATATGCACCATCGAGCACACCAAAAATAAACTCCAACACTCATGGGCATCACTCTGGTAGACATTCTAAATATGGTAGCAGGAGATATCATCACCATTCTTATGATTACCATCATCAGGGAAGAAGAGAAAAGGAGTATATTCCTGAAGAATTTAAGAAAGAAAAACACCTACATTTGATGGAGAGATGAAGAATTATGAAGATGAAAAAACATGGTTACTTGGCATGAATAATTGTTTTAGAATCCATGATTATTTCGAAAACATGAAAGAAAAAGTGGCCACCTATAATTTGAAAGGAAAAAAAAAATATGGTGGGAGGATATGAAGAATATAAAAGGCATAATTGAAGAGAGACTGACATGGAGTGTGTTTGAGAGATTATTCAAAGATAAATACTTATCACAAATATATATTATGACAACAAGGAAAAGGAGTTTTATGAGCTGGAAATGGGATAGTTGTTAGATGAAGAATGTATTACCATATTTCTGGAATTGTTGAGATATGTGCCATATCTCAAGGAGGAGAAGGAAAATTTTTAGTGATTTATTAGTGGATTGTCTATTTCTTTTAAAGACCTCATAGAATTTATGAACCATGAAATCTAATGCCATAAAGAAATTAAACCATTATTATGAACAAGCAAAACGCAAGCTAGAATTTAAAAGTGATTGGAAAGTAAGGAAAAACAGTAGGGATAAGAAGAAATAGCCCAAGAAAAATGTGGACAAGAAGGAAGGAATGCATTTAACTAGTGAAAATCAATTTCAACAAAATTCTAATCTAGCTTCCAAAGGTAGTATGCATCAACAAGAAGGAGAACAACGAAAATATGAAAATAAAGAGTAGTTGAAATACTAGATTTGTGGGGAAAATCATTGAAACATGGACTACTCACACCATAAAAATGTAGGACCAAAAATTTACAGTGCCTAGGAAGATCTAACTATGGGGGATGTGGCACAGAGTCTTTTTGGAATCTATGCAGTTGTGGATAATCACTAGGCATAACACCAGACATCCAATATTGAAATAGAAGGTAAGCCATGTAATTATGTCATTTCTACTTTAATTGATCCCAGTTCTAATTACAGTTATATTAATTCGAATCTCATGGAAAAGTGCAACCTATCCAAATAATTGCATGCAAAACCTTGGTTAGTTTAGTTGGAAATAAGAACAAAGATAAAAATTAGTTATTGGGTGAAATCGTGTGCATTTGAGATTAGCGATATGCCAACAAAAACACATTAAAATTTGCTTCCATTGGGTGCATACAACATGTTATTGGGCATGGACTAGTTGTACATGCACATAACTAAGGTTGACTGCTATGAAAAGACAATTAAATTCTTAGATGATGCCAGAGAAAGAAAAATCGTGTAGGCTAAGCAAAATCCAACTTAAGTGAGACTAATTATAGCCATGCAAGTTAAGCGTAGTTGCTAAAAAGGTTGCAAATTATTTGTTGTATAATTTTTTTCTGATGCTAATGACAATGATGGGAAAGAGGAGATTGAAATGATGGAGAAGTATCCCATGTTGCAGAAATTCAGAGATGTGTCTCTAGTTGATATTCTAGGACTACTTCCTCATAAAGAAGTTTATTTCTCTATTGAATTAGTGTCTGGAGAAGTACCAACATCCAAGGCACCGTACTAGATGAGTACATTTGAGTTGGTTGAATTAAATATACAACTAAAATATATGCTTGATAAAGGTTAAATATGGCTATTTGTGTCACTGTGGGGAGCTCCAATATTGTTTGTGAAGAAAAATGATGCCATACTCAGAATTTGCATTGGTTACCGATAGTTGAATAAAGTGAAAATCAAGAATTGGTATCTGTTACCTAAGATTGAAGACTTATTTGATTAGTTGAGAGGAGCAGTGATCTTCTCCAAGATAGATTTGATGTCTAGGTATCATCAAGTATGCATCAAAAAGGAAGACATTCATAAGACTACTTTTCAGACAAGATATGGGCACTATGAGTTTGTAGTGGTACCCTTTGGGCTTACTAATTCCCTTGTCACTTTCATGTGTTTAATGAACAATGTGTTGTGTCCTTACTTGGAAAACATTGCAATTTTCATTGTTGATGGCATATTGGTGTATTTAAAGATTGAAGAAGAGCATGATAAACACCAAGTTGTAGTACTATAGTTGCTGAGGGAACACAAGCTTTATGCAAAGCTCAACAAGAGTGATTTATTCCAAACATAGATACATTATTTGGGGCACATTTTCTCCAAGGAAGGGATATCCACTGATCCAGAAAAGGTCAAAGCCATCATGGAATGACCAACACCAAAAAATGTGAATGATATTAGATCATTCATGGGATTAGAAAGTTAATACATGAGGTTCATTAGAAGCTTCTCTAAGATAGGCCTTCCAATCACATCCTTGCAGAGGAAGGGAAATAAGTTTGAATGGAAAACTAAATGTGCAACAAGGTTTGAACAATTGAAACAATTTCTTACTAATGCATCTATTTTGAGGATTGCAGATCTGAACAAAGATTTTGTCATTTGCAAAAATGCCTACAAAGAAGGTTTCGATGGAGTTTTAATGCAAGAAGGAAAGGTAGTATGCTATGATTCATGAAAATTAAATGAGCATGAGACAAACTACGTGAGTCGTGATTTGTAGCTAGTAGCCATTATTCATGTATTGAATATGTGGAGATGTTACCTTCTGGACAAGAATTTCACGGTCATGACAGATCATGGTGGACTCAAATATTTATTTGATTACCCTAAGTTGAATGCAAGGCAAGATAGATGGCTAGATATACTTAGTGAATTTGACTTTGGGATCAAGTACATCAAAGGAAAGGAGAACAAGGTTGTTGATGCACTCAGTAGAAGAATCCAATTTAATCACATATCAGCCATAAGTTCTTATAGAGTGGATCTCATAGAATGTATTAAGTATGTATGACAATAGATGAGAAATATCAATAAGGAAAGGAAAAACTACAATAAGATGGTGAGGATGAGGAATATCATCTCACAAGTGAGGGTTTAATTAGATTTAATAACATAATCTATGTACCAGATAATGATGTTTTGAAGAGGCTTATAATGAAAGAGTTTCATGAAAAACCATATTCTGGCCATCCAGGACACCAAAAGACTCTCATAGTCATCAATAAGTTTTATTATTGGTTTAATTTGAAAAAGGAGGTGGCTGATTTTGTTGCAAAATTCATAGAATGTCAGTAGGTGAAGGTTGAATGTAAACATCCTATAGGTTTATTGCAACCCATTCCCATTCCAGGATGGAAATGAGAAGTAATCTCCATGGACTTCATCACCACTTTCCCAATAACCTCAAAACAACTTGATACAATTATGGTGGTGATTGACAAGTTGAGCAAGGTAGCTCACTTTGTAGTAGTTAAATCCACCAACTTAGCAAGTGAAGTGGCTCAAATATTCATAAAGTAGATTGTGAGGTTGCTTGGAGTTCCTAAGAAAATTATTTCAGATAGAGATGCCAAGTTCAGTTCCAAGTTTTGGAAGAAACGATTTGATTGGGAACAAAATTGGCTTTTAGTTCAACATATCATCCACAAACAGATGGGAAAATAGAGAGGACACATAAAATCCTAGGAGACATGTTGTGGATGTATGTAATGTAATATAAAAATAAGTGGCAAGAGTATCTTCCACTTGTGGAGTTTGCATACAACAATGGGTATCATGAATCTTTAAATATGAGCCCATTTGAGGGATTATGTGGAAGGAGTTGTAATACTCCTATCAATTGGAGTGATCTAGTGAACAGGATCCTTGTTGGAACTGACATGCTAAAGGAAATGGAACAAAAAATGCACATCATAAACCATAATTTAAAGGAGGCACATGATAGACAAAAGTGTTATGCAGGTGAGCATAGGGTGCATAAGGAATTTCAAGTTTGTGAACATGTTTACTTAAGGGTTAAACCCAAGAAAAATTTCTTGAACATTGGGTCATGTGCCAAGTTGGCACCATGGTTTTGTGGGCCTTTTGAGATACTTGAAACAGTAGTACCTGTGGACTATAGGATGGCCTTACCTTCATCATTTAAATTCCATGATGTCTTATATGTTTCTTTTCTTAAAGGATATGTACAAGATTTTAATCATTTGATTGATTGGTTTGTGCTACAGGTGGAACTAGAGGATAATTCTAGCTAGAGCCACTACGCGTTCTAGACTGAAGAATCCTAATGCTCCAGAATTGATAAATAGAGAAATTAAAGGTGTAGTGGAGGAAATTTGGGCCCAAGGAAGCCACTTGAGAAATGAATGACTCAATGAGGGTAGAATATGTTTTTTTGTTTGTTGGTTGAAGAAAATGTATATAGCTATAAAACTGAATAGAATTGTGTTTATAAAGCTCCATAAACAATATGTGCTTGTTTCTAAGCTTGTTTTTGGTATTTCATATGGAATAAGAACACCGAGGATGGTGCTACCCCAAGGGGAGGGGTTTGTGACAAGCCGAATTAGTTACATTTATGTATGTAATGTAAACATTTTGGTAAAAAGAAAAAAATAGGTTGAGTAATAGGACATAAATTCTAGAGGGATGGGGTGATTAGTTGCTGAAAAATAATATTAAAGTAAAAAAAAATTCAAATGAGGGAATTTCAAAGGTCAAAAAAAAGAAAATTGAAATGTTGGAAAAAAAATTGGAGCAACAAGAAAGAAAGAAAAGAAACAGAAAAAAAGGAAAAAAGGGAGAGCAAGAAAGGAAAAGCGGGAGAGAGGCAGCAAGAGAACAAAGAAACTGGAATTGCTAAGAGAGGTTGAACAACATAAAGGAATGATGATTTCAGTGGGAAAAGGATTAGGAAGAAATCACCAGGTGGGGAATTGATTACCTCTCGATTTCATGTTGTCCTGGAGAGTGAAGATGGTGTTTCTTAGGAAATCCGTAAGGGATGGGTGGAGGAAATGATCTTGGAAAATTCTTGGAGGATTTCTGGATGTTTCTTTGTTTTATGTTGATTTTACTGTGGATTTTGGAATCCTTGCATTGGGTGGAACCATACTGTTGGGTTTTGAAGGGTGGATACAATTGGTCTCTATAATCCCTGTGCATTTGTTGGTTTCAAATTCATTTGGTGGGTGGAGATGGGTGAATCTATGGAGTCCTTGTTTTAGCTTATGGATGTATTTGATCTCTAAAGAAAAAAGATACCTCAACCTATGGAATCTAGCTTAGGGATGACAACTACAATTGATATTTGGTTGTAGTTGTCTATGGTTGGGTGGAGAGTGAAAATCCCATACTCAATATCCAGTTAGTTTGAGATAAGTCTCTCTCATGTTCTCAAGGAATTCAAGATATATATATATATATATGTATAATTGGTACGAAAAATATGTTTATTGATGGCATGGTTCATGATTTCTTTAGATTTATGAATTGACCAATGTGTTGTTGTTACTGTATAAAAGGTGTTGGAAAACCATGTGGTAGAATTGATTTAGTTTTTGCATTACCTAGTATGCAATATTCTATTGGGCGTGGTGCTTGATTATCTTCTTTATTCATAGGTATCACCGCATTAGACCCCATCTCGTAATGTGGCAACAACACCACCCATAATATTTGCACTACAAGGGGGGTCTAGGTTGGTGGGCTACGATCTTTGGGAGCCCACCCTTGGCAAGGGATTGGGGGAAGCACCCTCGAAGCTAAAAATAAAAGTGAAATTGCCCTGTAAAATGTTGTAATTTCATAGTCAATCTGGGTTGTTCATTAAGCGGAGATGTGATAGTAGAAGTTATGTTTATTTTAGGGTTTTTTGCCCTAGAAGGAAAAACCTCACTATATATGAGGGAATTGTATTGAGTCTACTTAGATCTGTATTTTGAGTGAGGAAGAGAGAGGAGATTGAGTGAGAGCGACGAGGGAATTATAGTGGATCTGCTGTAGGTTGTATCTTTTCATTTTGTTGGATAATATAAAAGGAAGGACTGGTTGTTTCTCCGTGGACGTAGCCCAAATTGGGTGAACCACATATATCTGTGTCTCTCTTGTTTTATGTGTTTTCTGTGTTTATATTTCTACAATATATTTTATGTGTTCCATTACTCTGTAATATATATTTTTCTAACATTATTGCAATGATATGATTTTGTTTAAATTATAGAACTGTGCATGCTACTGTGTAAATTTCAAGCTACATGAAGATGTGATAGTATAAATGCATGAGATACGTGGTATTTTACTAACATATTGAATGCAAGGGTTAGTTCACTATGATGGTGTTGGGTTGCATTGGTAGAAATAGGTGCTCAGTTGTGTGAATATATAGTGTAAAATGAATTGTAATATGGAATTTGATTGCATGTCTAAATTTTTGTTAATGTAATGGTAGATTTGTTGTATGTTAATGGGTACATTCCTAAATGAAGGGAGGAATGCCATACTACCATCTCTTGTAGTCTCTATGACTTGATAATTTATTGGCTATGTTGACAGGCTTGTTGAGTATTATGCAATCAGATCACAAAACAGAAGAAAAGATAGATCAACGTCTTGAAAATTAGCCTCTTCGAGGGAGAAACCTCCTTTACATCACATAAATGAACAATTCTTGGATGATACAAATGAGAATACATCCTTGGTATATATAGGATTCTAAGGGGTCATAATATAAGCAAAGCCTACATAAAAATAATAATGTAAGGGAACAACAATAACAATAGTGGGCTTCTATGGGACACAACAATAACAATATGGGGGCTACATGGGCACAACAATAAAAGTAAGGGGGTTGCACTAGTATTATAGTGACCTAACATGCCCCTCTCTTTAAAAAGAGTGTTATCCTCAATGCTTGAGTAGTATGGATGCTTGTGTATAAAATTCTCATCCTCCCATGTGGAATCTTCAATAGGTAAGTTGTTTCATTTAATGAGATACTCTAAAATTGATCGATTCCGTAGTTGTCAAGTTCTTGTTTCCATGATTGCTCCAGGATCTAATATGATTTTCCCTTCTTTTTCAAGTTCTAGAAATATTGTTTGAACTTGGAGCTTGTCACCGATAACCTTGTTTTAGCATGAAACATGGAAAACAGGGTGTACTCGAGAAGATGCTAGAAGCTCAAATTTGTATGCCATAGTAGCAATTTTTTACTACACTATGTACGAACCATAATACTTGGGTGATAATTTATTATCCTTCTTAGCTTTCATGAGGGACATTTTTTTTTATGGTTGTAGCATTAAAAATACCCAGTAACCTACATCAAAACTTCTTTCAGTGTGATGTCGATTTCCCTGTTGTTTCATTCAATTCTAGGCTAGAGTGAGGTTATCCTTTAAGAGTTGGAGAACTTGTTGTTGATGATCTATGTGATATTCCAGTGATTTAACCATAGAATTTTCTCGTAAAGATGATGTGATGGACGATGGATTATACCCATAAAGTTCCCTAAATGGGGTCATTTTTGCTGCACTATGGAAGGAAGTGTTATACCACCATTCAATTAAAGGTAAACACTTGACCCATTGTGTTTGTTTATCAGATACAAAGCAATGAAGATATCCTTCCAAAAACTTGTTCACTATCTCATTTTTCTCGTTAGATTGAGGATGATAAGATGAGCTATGAGCTAATTTAGTACCAATACAAGAGAATAATTTTGTCCAAAAATTTCTAGTGAAAATAGGATCTTTGTCACTTACAATAATCTTTGGTTTTACATGTAGCTTTTTAACTATGTATGTAAATGCAGTAAGAGTAATGTTGGCTTTAAAATGATGAGATAATGCACATAAGTGTGAATACTTGGTAATTATATCAACTACCACCATGATGACACTCTTCCCTTCAGACTTGGGTAAACTTGTGATAAAATAAATTGATACCTCCTCCCAACGCTGACTTGGAATGGTTAAAGGTTGTAACAAACTTTATTTTTTAATTGTTTCAACTTTATTTTGTTGGCAAACCAAACATTCTGCCGCAAACTTCTAAATATCAAATTTAAGGCCATCCTAAAAAACAATCCTTCTTGATCTTGTGATAAGCTTTTAAAAATCCTAAGTACCCTGCTAAGGGGGAGGTGTGAAATTCCAAAAGAATATTTTGTTTGAGTTAGGAATTCTTACAAAGATATAAGTGAACTTTGTACCATAATGAATACTTTTTTTAGCTAAATGTATCAAATTTACTAGGATCTTGTTGCAAATTTTGAATGAGGGTCCACACCTCTTTGTCATTCTTCCATTCATCCCTTTCTTCATTTATCCAAATAGGTTGGATAATAGAACTGGAACATAGCAAAGCTTCCACATCCTCATCCTTTCTTGATAGTGCATCTGTAAAAACATTTTGTTTCCATTTTTTGTGGATAATTTCAAATTCATAACCCAACATCTCTGTGACCCTTTTTTGTTTATCTTCTAAATAAATCTTTGTTCCAAAAAGTATTTAAGACTATTGTGATTTGGTTTTACCTTGAACGGTCTTCCCATTAGGTAAGGTAACCATTACTTTATTGCATGATGTATTGCCAACATTTACTTCTCATCAATAGGTTTGTGTAAATACTTTCCCTTGATTGGATGACTTTCAAAAGCAATGAGTCTTCCTTCTTACATTAAAACAACACCAATTCCATTTCCTAAGGCATCACATTCCACAATAAAGGTTTTTTGTGAAGTTTGATATAGCTAATACTGGTGCTTGGCACATTGCCTCTTTAAGATGTTCAAAGGACTTAGTTGCTTATGGAGTCCAAGAAAATGCATCTTTATTCATTGATGTTGTTAGAGGTGTTGCTATTCTCCCATAATTTTAACAAACTTGTGATAAGACCCTGTCAACTTGAGAAATCCTCAAGTATGCTTTAGGGTTGTGGGGATTTTCCATTCCTTAATGGATTTAATTTTATTAGGGTCTATCGTAACACCCTCATGAGATACAATATGACCCAAATATTCCACCTCCTATACTCCAAAGAAAAAATTGGAGGTTTTTTCATATAATTGTTTCTCCTCCAATAGTTTGAGCACCCTGTCAACATGTTTTACATGATCCTTCCAAGACTTGTTATAGATTAGTATATCATCAGAAAATACTAACACAAATTTTCTAAGGAAGGGTTTAAAAATGGAATTCATCAAACCTTGAAATATGGAAGGTGCATTAGTAAGCCCAAAAGGGATGACCAAAAACTCATAATGACCTTCATGAGTTCTGAATGTTTTTTTCGAAATGTCTTCAATATTCATTCTAATTCATCCAACAATTCATCAATGATAGGAATGGGAAATTCATATTTAATAGTGAGCTTGTTTGAGCTCCCTATAATTTGAAAACATACACCATGATCCATCCTTCTTGTGCGCCAATACTACTGGAGCAAAGAAAGAACTTTGACTAGGTTGAATTATACCAACCTCTATCATTTCTAAAACCATATGTTTATTTTCACTCTTTTAGGCATAGGGATATTTGTAAGGCCTGATGTTTGGAGGAACACTTCTTGGAACCAAGAGAATAACATGATAATAATCACAAATAGGTGGGCAGCCTTGGGGATTCTTAAATACCTTGGAATGATTGTCCGAGACTTTTTGAAGATTTGGATAAGTAGATGATTTCGATGTTTGAACCTCTAGTGAGAATAAGTATGAAATTGCACCCCCTTGTTCTTTCTTCAAAAGCTTTGTCATGCCATTAGATTTGATTATCTTTCCTAGTTTCCTTATGATACCCCTTAATTCAATTTCCTTTTCTTCCCAAAAACATTTCAAGAAGAGTTATTGAAAATAAAAGTCTATTGTCTCCAAATATTTTAACCATTAGACTGCTAGTACAACATCAACACCACCCATTGGAATGGAAAGCATTGGACTATTCAATGCATATTCCCCCATGGTTAGTTTGATATTATGACACTTTCTAGAGAAATTTATAGTTCCTCCAGTTGTAACCATCACTTGACACTCTGGTGTTGGATATAGAAAGCAATTCAATTCCTTGGCTATCTTACAATGAATAACATTATGGCTACTACCCAAATCAATCAACATGATTACATTTTTATTTGATATATCCTTCTATATTGAGAGTTTGAGGAGTGGTAATTCTCGCCCATGCATTACAATATATGGTCTTATTCATTTCTTCTTTATCTGGGGTTGGTTCTTGGTGTATGTCCTCTTCTTTTGATGTTTCATGTTCCTTTTCTTCCTCCTCTTCACAATCTATGTAAAATAATTTCTTCTCAACACAATTATGACCTTTAATATGTTTTCTATCACAACTATAACACAAACCTTTTTGTATTTTTTCTTCCAATTGTTGTGGTTTCAACCTTGTAGGTTATGGAAGGCTAGGAGAAACAACACTTCCATCTTTACAGTTGTGAGTGGTAGACTTCCTTGTTTCCATAATTTTTCTTTCAACTTTTCTTTCCACCCTGAATGCATTCTCCAATGAATCAAGTTCCCAAAGGTGAACGTGATGTTGGATGTTATCCTTTAAAGTCCCTATGAAAACATCAATCCTATGCTCCTCTGGAATATCAGTTACCCTAATATTCAATTTTTGGAAGTCCTCAATGTGCTCTTCCATTGAACTCTTTTGTTTGAGAATTATTGGGGACCTTTTATCTCTAACCCCCTTCTCTTTGATTCAAATTAACAAAATCACAATATACATTTATACAAATAAATAAAATTTATTTTCTAAATCTAAATTAGAGTCAATAGAAAGCATTTCAATTCCTTGTATGTCTTACAATGAATAAAATTATGGCTACTACCCAAATCAATCAACACGATTACCTTTTAATTCTTGATTTATCCTTCTAAAATGCCTACCTTCACCTAACTCTCTATGCTTGAAGGTTAGGAGGTCAGTGGGTCTAGAAGTCGAGGTGGTTGGGAGCTCGGACGCACCCGACCCTTTGTATTGTAAACGTCGGAGAAATGAGGTATTGGATGATTTAATTGTGAGTTAAATCCCTATCATTAATTTTCAACCCAAGGTTCGTAGAACTGACGACATATACATGTACTATATATACTAGGTGGTTATTTATTAGAATAGATTAATCTAACGCAATTAAAACTAATTTACAAAACAAATTAAATCAATCCAATCCAAATCAAATCAAACATAAAGAAATTAAAATCACACTTGCATAAATGAAATCACACATGCTTAATTGAAATCACACTCACACTTACTGAAATGAAATGAAATAAAACAACTACACTATGTTATCAATATGTACAAAGGTGTGCAACCTGTGGTTGATGGGGACCTCCATTCCTCAGCAAGCACACTGAATCAACTTTCACATATTAAATATCAAAGTGGCAGTATGTATTTCATAAAAATGAAATTACAAGATATCACAAGAATTATTTATCCTCACTTTACAAATTACATCTAGAAATTGGAACCTCCAACTAGTAGCTAGCAACTAACACTAACACTCACAACTTCTAACTTTCATCTAACAACTTGAAAACCCTTTGTATGAAGGGTGCACTCTTATTTAAGGGTGCACTCTTATTTATACAAAAAATTAAGTATATCTATTCAATAAATATATATACTTAAATCTCTCCTAAATCTGCATTTATCTCTTGTGGTTACAACCAATCTCCTAAAAATGTATGATACAAATCCTCTCATCCCTGATTCTTGTACTTTGGATGTGAACAGTTAATGATCCACATCTTCTACAATTATTCCACAAATCCTCATGGGTTGGAATTTGAAATTCGAATTTGTGGTTGGATGACCAGGTAGGACCCTTCTAGAATCTCCAAGTAGGCCTACAATATCACAAAAATCATAACACTTTTAGATATATATGAAAATATGTTAATTTCCTAACATTTAATCACAAATTCACTTATAATACATAAAATCAATGACTTGGAAATTAATAATGATAAAACCATGTAATGATGAAAATGGTTACTTAATGTAGGGTTATGGCGTTATAGAGTTACGAAATAAGGGTAAAATGATGGAAATGACAGTGAAAGTGGATGACATTTTGGAGACCCAACATACCCCCTAACTAAAGATATTGCATGTCCTCATGCAACTATTGTATTGATTCACTTAATCATAAGTTTATTTATTTGAAATGTTTTGCTTCTTTATGAGATATAGCTTTGTATTGATTCTCTTTTAAATTTGCATAATCATATTGTTTGATAACTTTTTATTCTTTTTGCAAACTGTACTTTGAAGTACATTTGATTGCAACATATATTTTTATGGTTGGTTCTTGTGTGACAACCAAAATTTTATGAATCTTGGTTCTTGTGTAACAATACTTTTATTATTTTTGTTGCATCAAAATACTTGAAAACATTGAGAATTCCCATAGTAGTTGTTAACCATTTAATGTTCTCATCAATTGATCATTGCAAAATATATAAACTTTTTGATGCAAAATACAATAATATTTGATTTGGGAAAAATATATTGGTTCGAATGAAATGAAATGTGACATGTGGCATGAAATATGAATATCCGTTCCCCCCAACTTAAGGTGTTTTTAGTTTTCTTGCAAATGAGAAAGGAAATATGAATGTGGTGAGGGATTTTCCAAAATTCACAATTTTAGCACTTAAGGAATTACATGATTAAAAATTAGAAAATTACATACCTTCACCTACCTGAAAAGTGGACAAGCTATGTATATCGAAGAGTGTGTCTGTTGCTATTGGATCATGGAATATGAAGTAAAATAATATAATATGTTTCTTCTTTCCCTTGGTTGTATGAATTGAGGATGAGATTGGAATCTTTATTGCTACTATTGCTGAATTGAGTCCTGCTGCAAACTGCTGAAATCATCTAGTCATCATTCATTCCACTTAGTGGCATAATTATTATCTATGTGAATAAATGTGTTGATGTCGAACATAGAAAAGAAATTGTTGTATTATTGGCCATTAATGAATTCCATTAACCAACACGAGACTATTCATGTAAATGAGAGTCAATATGCCTAAGTACATCTTACTAGGTACAAATAGATGTGTCGTAGTCAAGTCACCCAGAAGATCTGACAAATAGGGGACATTGATGTATTCCCATTGTTTATTGGCAAGAGAGCTTTCCATTAAGGCATGCAAGCCTCAAGGTATTTGAAAGATCTCTACTTTTGATCCCAGATGATGTGTCGGAGTTAATGGGTCAAAACTTGTTAGAGGGGAGGCCTTAATGAATCCTCCATAATCTAATGCGAGTATGAAATAATAATTTAAAGAAGTATATATGAAAATTTTGCATTGAACAAGGTTTATTTGACAGGAAGGAAATGGAAAATGGGATGATTCAGCTTTGTAAGGGAGCTAAATGAATTTATTTTTGGCTTAAAGGTGAGTGAAAATTAGGTAGGAAAGTATGAATATTGCAAAGGGAAATGAGTTTTTGGTAGTAGGGAGATGGAAAATTATGGATTAACTATAGGCTTAAAATGTGTAGAAAAGGTAAAATTGGTATATGTTTAGTAGCAATGGCGTAATGGATCTGATTTGACATTGAATGATCGTGCTCTTCTGAAAGAAACTTGGTATTTCTTTTTTAAAGGTACTAGTGCGTATAGTGATCTTCTTTTATCATCTTGGAACCTACAAAAACTTAGCATTTTCTGCAATAAAATGTAAGACTATCAAAAGAGAGAGGTGATTAATCCCTCTTCATTTGATATATACACAAAAGAAACTCAGAAATAATACTAATAAAACAAATTTCAGAACGAAAAATTAAATGCACTTTTACCTAATCAGTACCATGCATCACCTGTTATTATTTTGTTAGTGACTTCTTCATTGTGTTTGTAACCAATTTTGAGCTTGAGACCCATTCTCCACACACTTGATGCTTCATCAATAAACCATAAACCAAAATTTCATAAGCTATTGAATTTTGTCGATTCTGCAGCTACCAAAACTATAGGTCGTTGCATTGCCTTGCCGCTTTACAACTTACAATTAGACTCGGATGGTGGTTTATTAATTATTGTAGTTGGATTTTTAATGTTTGCAGGTTTTTATGAAAGTTTAAGTTAGTAACTATGTTTTTTCTTTTTCTCTAGAGCTCCACCCTTTTCCATGATCTCGTGGATCAAGGAAATGCTCAAAATTCAAAATTCTTGGATTAGATTGAAACCAACGCCAAATCATAGATCTCATCACCTTCAATGCAACACAATTTATTTCACTAAAATCTAACTCCAGATGATCCCGAAATCACGTTCTGTTCATTTTAGGAAACAACTAAAAAATGAATTTTGAGTTGCAAGAATTCCCAATTAGCAGTCTGTATGATGACTGGTTCATCACATGGCAAGTTTTATTGTTTCTCATTGGCCAATATATAGTTGACACTTGGCACTATTTTATTGGTTGACACATGACTTCCTTTTACTAGTTCTCGGGTTGCTGTGGTGGGTCAACGAGGAATTTCCATGTGGACCAACCTTTGGTTGCCATGTGGCATCCTCATGGAAGACTAAATTTTTATGAGGGTGAACAACCTCCCCATTAATCGAACCCGCGACCTCATGTGTAACAACAAAACCATTTACCAAGTCAACTACCATTGTTTCTTGTTAAATAAACCTTCCAAATACCTTTTAAATTTAAACCCATGCACATTTAGGGAAGGGGTTCGGGGCTAAGCCCTACCCTCTAGCCCTCCAGTGTCATAGAACCACGGGCGGAAAAAAGGGGCTAAGTGCGAATTTTAACTATCCTACAATTTTGACCGTGGATTGGGAATATAGGCCAAGTTTGCGTGCAGTTTCCGTATTCGAGGTGCATAGGCCGAGTTTAGTCCAAATTATAGGATTATTAACAACAAAATTGGGTAGAAACATAAAACAATGATATATTACTCAATTTTTGGCTAAATGAGGTGCAAAAAGAGTCAAAACAGGGGTCTTTAACACCGATGGATCCATTGGAGATATTAGTTTGTTGTTTGAGCTTTTTAAAAGCCTGTAATTATACTTTTTTATTATGAATTTAGATCTCTTGTCCAATTTATATTGCGAAATTTCAAAACAAACTTTGTTCAATTTTGTTTTATGATCTTCCAGGTCATAGAGAGTGCAAGAAGAGAGCATACTCAACAATATTGAAACTCTTTATTCATTTGGAATGTGAAATTTAAAAGACAAAGTGAAAGGATTTGATCTCTAACTTCAAATTGTGGCCCTGAAAACTCAATTTGTCTCCTTCTTCTCAGATATTTATTCTCCTTTTACATCTTCCTGCAAATGATTAGTGAGCTAGGTGGCTCTTACTGCACCACCAATAAATAATTTTTCAAATAAAATGAAATCTAACTTAAAAACTTAAAAAAAACACATCAGCAAATTTGGTTTTTATCCATTGATTCTATCCTACTCTACTCTACTGGAAATAGAAAATTGTTTCAAGTGTATGCATATTTTCTGTGCAGTCATGTGCTTAATAGGAGTAAAAATATATCTATTCTTAGTTTGTAAAAATATGCATTAAAATACATCAAAGCATGAAAACCAATTGTTTTGATAATGCAATTAAGAAGTAAGGAAGAATGGAATACTGATGTGACTTGATCCTTGATTGGAACCATTTTTCAATAAGGTCATGACATTCTTGATTCCTTTATTGGTTTAGATCACATTGAATATCCTCCTCTATTATGCATTCCTCAATCTTAGATTCCACTGGTTGCTTCTCATCAAACGTATTGCATGATTCTTTAGTCTCTTCAATAGATTGACAAGAGGAATCAAAAGAGACTTGAAGAGCCTCTTGTGGAGGTGGAGAGATAGACAAGTTTCTGCATGCAGTTAAGATAAACTCGTTCTTTTTTTTTAACAAAAACGGTTAATGTTTTTATTGCCAAAAGTGGAGCAAGCTCCTATTACAATCGATAGTAGCTTTTAAAAACTAAGGAATGATAATGAGCTTATGGTAGTCCCTTCTCCTTTTCTTAAATTCAAAAGTTCTGTGAGATCTTTGGCTATTCTTGTTTTTTGTCTTACATTTTATCTCTGGAAGAGTAATTTCTGTGACCTTTTCTTTATGTTTTTCTTTTTGCTATTCCTTAAGTTTTTCATTCCTTCTGTTGCTGTATGATTTTCTTGTTGTTCCTTTGGCCTGTTGTTCCTTCGGTTGCTGTTCCTTCAAATGCTGTTCCTTCGGATTGTTGTTCCTTCGGCCTGCTGTTCCTTCAGCCTGTTGTTCCTTCGGCCTGTTGTTCCTATGGCCTACTGTTCCTTTGGATGTTGTTCCTTCGGCCTGTTGTTCCTTCGGGTGTCATTCCTTCGGTCTGCTATTCCTTCGGCCTGCTGTTCCTTTGGCCTGTTGTTCCTTTAGGTGTTGTTCCTTCAGCCTGCTATTTCTTCGGATGTTGTTCATTCTGCTGCTTTTCCTTCTGCTTGTTGTTCCTTCTGATGTTGTTCATTCTACTATTGTTTCTATCAAATTTGGCTGCTTTTGTTTTCTGTCTTGTTTTCTGAATACTGCTCCGTCTGGCACTATTCTTGGTGTTTCTTTTGTTGGTTGTTCTATCAATATCATACTTGGCATTCCTATAAGTGAATTTCTGGAGTCCTGATGTCATTCACAAACTGAAAAGAGGCCCCTAGGATCGATCAACTGAAAAGTGCCTATGGTAGAGGGTGGTACAAGCAGGGTCCTCCATTGAGACTGAGAGATCCTTGAGATAATAGGCAGCCTTTGTTTGCCACGGAGTCTACAAGCTTATTGAGATCTCGCAAAATATTATATATTGCCACAGAGTCAAAATATTTCATTGTATTTCTGATTCTCTGCAGTGTATTATTTAAAATGACATTGAAAAAATGGTTTTCAGAATTTAAGAGCTTAATCAAGAGCTCTGAATCTTCGAAAATTTGGATTCTTTTATGCCTTAACTCCTTAGCGAATTGGCAGGTTTTTAGGAGGCTGTAACTCTCAGCTTGGTTGTTTGTGTTTATGCCCAGGCCCCAACTGAAGCTCGTGTTGTCCGATCTATCTGGGGAAATAATCAAACCACCTGTGCCTGAGTTTCCAAGATTCCCCTTGGATGCGTCGTCGAAGAAGATTGTAGCATCCGGCGTCCCCTGCCACCTTGAAAGGAAATCCTCTTCATTGATATGCAAGCACCATGGAGGGTCTGTTATAGGTTTTTTGAGTGCACATTTTCTTTCTCCTATCCCCCGGGGTCCAAGCCATGCAGAGGCTTCTGCAGGTAACTTGAAGTCAGACTCTGTGTTGGCAACAATTTCTAGAAGGAGGCCTTTGATTTTGGTTGCCACGTCCACCACCTTGGGAAACTTGTCATTGAAAATCCTCTCATTTCTTGCAATCCAAACTTTCCACCATAAAATAAACTCTTCTTGAGAGGCATATATCCTATATATTGCTAAGATTCGAGAAAGTTCTTCGATGAACATTCTTTAAAGTCTTAATTTCCTTGTGAATTACTACAATTAGTTGATAATTCTTGTCGTGCACACCGATTAGTACAAAGTTTTGAAAAAAAATTGAAATTTAAAATGAAAAATGATTTTAATATGCTTTTAACCATGCATCTAAAAATGAATGCAACTATAATGAGTTGTCTAAACTTCAAAATAAACACCTATGTATACCTCCCTGGCAACAACGCCAATGCGTTGGGTGATTTAATTGTGAGTTAAATCCGTGTCATTAATTGTCAACCCAGGGTTCGTAGAACTAATGAGGTATAATTGTACTATATGTAATAGGTGGTTATTTATTAGAATATATTAATCTAATGCAATTAAAATATTGAAAAATGAAATTAACTCAGACAAATATATAAACAACACATAATAAACCAGACACAAAATATTTGCGGAAAAGGCTTCAGCCTCATGGCTTCCTCAGGTATTCTCTCTCATTAAAATAATTGAATGTAGTGCTACAAATAAATAGATGAGAGACAGTGTCTCAAGATAGTGTGTGCTATCTTAGACACCTTTGATTGAGATAATTTCTCAACTACACACTAACTTAGGAGAACTAGTTGGAGAGAATCTCTCCTCCTAACTAAACTCCCTAGTTTGAGGAACTAACTCTCATGATTTAATTTAATTAATTATTTGATTTGGATTTATAATTGTTTCTAAGAGAGTGAGGCTAACATTCCCCCCCCCAATGATAAATCCAAAAAGAACAAGGAACCATCTTCCAAGTTCTCAAGTTGCTCCTCAAAAATCATATGCCTGAAAAACCGCCAAATTTGGATGCTAACGAAACTCAAATCTGAGGAGAACATGAATTAGTTGCATGCCTGATTCATCTCTGAATGATGCTTGACAACTCCATCTTGTGCCAAGCTGCAAAAGGATCCAACTACCCTTTTCTTGAAAATAGCATCTGGTGTCCATTGACACAATTAAATGAACGCTCACTGGCGTATTTGTTGATGATGATCACCCACTGGCTCATAATGTCAAAAAATAACTCAATGTTTCTTTTGCTATGATGAAATATGCTCACTACTACTTTTATTGTCGATCACCCACTGGCAAATTCGCTGATGGTCACTGCTGATGAAAAATTCCCACTGGCTGATGAAGATGCCCACTGGCTACTTCGCTAATGTTGTCGAGACTGTCTGACAACCACTTGTCAATTTCATTGGCATTTCCCCCCTTCATCAGCTGAAAGGAGAGACAATCTTCTCCAAAATATATCTGAACTCCCCCCCTTCAGGTGTAGGAGAGTTTCACTGTTGCACTCCCTCATTCAACTGCATGAGAGTACCATCATCAATTCACTGCTAGCTACACTATGTGCGATTATAGTTGGTTGTAGAACAGAGACAATCTTTTGACTGTGGATGACCATTCCCAAGGATTGATCCATTCATAATGTATCTTCAATCTGGCTGATTTTTTTGGGTGGACATTTTTATGAGGAATGATTGAGCTTGCTACAATCGCAACAAGGATGGAGATCAAAACACTGATCTTCCATATGACCGGTTTATTGACAATGAGAACATTTCGGTTGGACTTCAACTTCAGGTTGTGTCCAATTCTGTTTGTCTGCAACTTTCTTAGAACCTGTTGAGGTGAGTTGTGCAAGAAATCCTTCATTGACGAACTTAATTGGCTTGGAATAATATGGGATATGTAAGTTGGTGTCATCAGTGACATATCGTAAGCCTCATCGATTCTTGTTATTTTGAATTTCTTCCCAAGGCTTGATGATGGGTTTGGAAGAAATTTGAACTGGAACAACTTCGACACTTGAAGTTGTTGGGATGAATGACTTATCATCTAGATGGTTCAAAGACTTGAAAGTATCACTCTTTTCTTGCAATTCATTCCTTTGAAGTTGCGACTCGAGTTGAAGAAACTTAATGGTTTCATGTGTTTGTCGTAGATGCCATGAAAGATTAGCAAGAGTTTCTTTGCTAATGTGCACCATGTCTTCATCACTTGAGATGATCAAACTATGAAGAATGTTTAACAACTGAATATGTTGCGCCATCTGAACTTGCTCACTTGAAATCAGGCTCTCTTGCTGGAGATGTCATGCTTTGAACAATTTTTCTTGATTTTGGTACTTGAATGACAGGCTCGCTTTCTATGGGACTTGAATGGCACACTCGCTTGATTTGTTGCCTATTGCACTTGCTGGGAACACTTGCTAGAGTTGTAGAACTTTCTTGCTTAAACTCTGGAATTCACGCTCACTTGATGATGATCGTGTTTGCATGAATGCTCACTTGCCTTACTTGATGACTTCACGCTTACTTGAAGGAATAGCCACACTCGCTTGATGTCGATCTCAACTTGCTTGATTGTTGTTAGAGTTGAACTTGTTTGGTTGCTTTGATGGTTGCTACAATGAACTTCACACTGGATCGCTTGAAGGTTTGAAATTTGTACTGTTTTGACGCAAATTGCTTGAATGAATACTCATGCTCACTTGCAAGAGATTTGAACTTGTTGCTTGTTTTCTTTAGAGTTAAAATTTGTAGACTCACTTGATTGTGCTTTAAAGGAAGGGTGTCAAACACTGTCGAAAATGCACCCAAAAAGCTTACAATGATTTTAATGACTCACATAAAACAAGGAATTCACTTGTCTTAATTTTACTAAGTTGAGGAGAATTGATGCGCTTGACTTCTGATCAAATCAAAACGTGGGTGTCGGTTTCAACTGAGAATACACCCTTACAATTCAATGCAATTGGAATTTGATTTACAGGTTCTTAAATTTGTTTGCAAGAATGTTGATGCAGACTTTGTGTTGAAATGCTTTAACTTGATTAAGTGAATTTGCTTGTTGAGGTAGAATGTTGATGTTGACAACTTTGATTATTTGTTGTAGGGATGCAAATGCCTATGTTGAGTTTAATTATCCTTCTTTGCAACTATTTCATTACAAGTGTTGTGCTTGCTTGAATTGAACTTTATGTGTGTTAAATGAGAGCATTTATGTGTCAAAACTAGACACAAATCAAAAAGCAACAACATGAAGCATGCACCATGATACCACATGAAGCAATAGAAATACCTGCCATCACAAACTTACAAATGGTGTACCTAAGATCCCCTTATTCAATTTCGGGCGGATCTAGGAGACAGTCACCACAAAAAGATATGTTTTTATTAATTACTGGAGTACATCATTCTTCAACTTCTCAAGCAATGAGAATGTCAAGCTCACAAATGCTTGAAGCAACTTGTCTTCAAAAATTTCCTGCACTGACTCAATCTCTCAAAATGCAATATTGACTTTTGTCTAAAAAAAGAATTCACTTATCACTCTAAATACAAAAATATTTATAACTCCAAAATTACAAAATAAACTCTTAATATCTCAATAAAAGATTTAAAGCACCTCTCCTTAAAAAAAAAACTAATTTCTCCTCTCCCCCGCCCCACCCCACCCCCCCCCGCCACCTCCACAAAAAAAATCACTTATAACCCCATCACTTATCACTCCCAAAAAGTATATACTACATACATTATCCTTTTATTAACTTTATGCCCGCATTAAAAAAACTTTACAAAACAATTTAATAAAACTTTCAAATCACTTTACAAAATTGATTTATAAAAAGTAACGTGAAGATTTCATTTAAGTGATTTGAAAAGTAATTAAAAGGAATTAATCATTTCGTTGACCTGTGAGTGGAAAGATGATTTTGTTGGCTCCTTCGCCGCTTTACAAAGTCGACTCTTCCTTTTCTGCTAGTTCCTCCAAGATGTTGGCTCCTTTTCCAGCAACCAAATCTATATTTTGCAGACATGTTGTATGCAAATCGTTAGTGGTTCGGTGGAGATCCTCAGGTGGTTTTCGTTCAACACAGCTCCTCAATGATCCTTCCATGCAAGCTTCTCCCTCAACATTGGTCCGTGCTTCTTTCTTTTTCTGCAATGGTGACCCCGACTAATATGCCATTCATGTTCATGATGGTACTGAAAATTGCAATTGAATTATTAGAAAAAGAAAAGTGGGAAGATAGAGATGAATTCGAAGTAGCAAGCCAAAGTGTCGAGGTGCGATTTACAGGGTCCATGATCTTCACCTTTCAAGATCTGCAGGGACTTGCAACATCTGGAAGCAGTAGTTTGCCATGCAATAGAAGCAACCTGTGATATGAAAGAAGTCAATGGCTTTCCCATGAGCCAACCATAAGAGCCTGCAACCCACTGGAACAAGAAAACGATGTGCCAAAATTTGATTGTAGTCCTTCATCTAGAAAATGAGCCACTCTGCTGCGTGTATCTTCATTCAATCTAAGCCTTGTCGTTGTTGCTTTCTAGTGTGAGTGGCTATGAATAAGAAACCCAAGGCAGTGCTCCAAATCGAATAACTGGCAGCTTTGTGAGTTACAGGATTAAGATCATATTGCAGCCATGGACATCACCAAGTTTATTGAATCTCTGAGCATTATCATTGACTTTTGAGGAGACATCAAGTAATCAACAATTATATTGAGCACAATTTTGTTGAGCTTTGAACTCCACGCTTCTAGCTCACTCCACCCGTAGGTTATCTTCTTGGAATAAAATGCAGGTATCTATCTATAATCTTCTTCTCTGAGGTTATTTATGTGAATCTTCTCCCTAATCATGCTTTTGATAGTCCCTCACATCTTTCAGCTCAGGAAATTACAAAAATGTGATGAATTTTACAGAGTTTGGTGTCAGTTTTCTCTCATATTCATCCAAGACTACAAGAATGTCTTTGTAAAGCCACCGCTCATATGGATCTGTGATGAATTTTGCCGGCCTCAGATACCTTTGAACTAATTTGACCTGCTTATGTACCTCCTCCATGATCCACAACTCTCAAATGGAGAAAACTCGGTGACTTAGTTTATTCTCACACACAATTGAATGATTCAGAACACTTCTTAAAAATAATATAGAAGATCGGGCTCTAAACGAAAAGTTCTGTCACAAAATTTCAACCAAGAATTACAGAACTTCTGATTACTCCGAAGCAGTTGGGTTGGCCTAGGAAGCTTGCAGCCGTCAAGGGAACAAATAGTCGATGTTGTCAATGCCACACACACCAAGTCAACATTAAACAACACCACTCTACGATTTCATGTCGTGGAGCTCACAAATATCACCATGGATCTGATACCACATATTGAAAAATGAAATTAACTCAAACAAATATATAAACAACACATAATAAACTAGACATAAAATATTGGTAGAAAAGGCTTCAACCTCATGGCTTCCTCAGGTATTCTCTCTCATTAAAATGATTGAATGTAGTGTTACAAATAAATAGATGAGAGGCAATGTCTCAAGATAGTGCGTGCTATCTTAGACACCTTTGGTTGAGATAATTTCTCAACTACACACTAACTTAGGAGAACTAGTTGGAGAGAATCTCTCCTCCTAACTAAAATCCCTAGTTTGAGGAACTAACTCTCATAATTTAATTTAATTAATTATTTTATTTGGATTTATAATTGTTTTTAAGAGAGTGAGGCTAACATAAAACTAATTTATGAAACAAATTAAATCAATCTAATCCAAATCAAAACTAACATAAATAAATTGAAATCACACTTGCATAAATGAAATCACACCACACGTGCATAAATGAAATCACACCACACTTGCATAATTGAAATCACACTCACACCTACTGAATCGAAATCACACTCACACCTGTAGAAATGAAATGAAATAAAACAACTACACTATGTTACCAAAATGTACAAAGGTGTGCAAACTGCAGTTGATGGGGGCCCTCCATTCCTCAACAAGCAAACTAAATCAACTATCACATCTTGAAGATAAAAGTGGCAGTGTATATTTCATAAAAAATAAGTTACAAGATATCACAAGAATTATTTATCCTCACTTTACAAATTACATCTAGAACTTGGAACCTCCAACTAGCAACTAGCAACTAACACTAACACTCACAACTTCTAACTTGCTTCTAAAAACTTGAAAACCCTTTGTATGAAGGGCGCACTCTTATTTATACAAAAATTAAGGATAACTACCCAATAAATATGGATCCTTAGATCTGTCTTAAATCCACATTTATCTCTTGTGGTTACAATCAATCTCCTAAAAATGTAAGATACAAATCCTCTCATCCATGATTCTTCTCCTTTGGATGTGCTTAGTTGATTATCCACATCTTCTACAATTATTCCACAAATCCTCATGAGTTGGAATTTGAAATTCTAATTTGTGGTCGGATGGCCAAGTAGGACCCTTCTAGAATCTCCAAGTAGGCCTACAATATCATAAAACTCATAACACTTTTAGATTTGTTTGAAAACATGTTAATTTCCTAACATTTAATCACAAATTCACTTATAATACTTAAAATCAATGACTTGGAAAATAATAATGATAAACTCATGTAATGATGAAAATTGTTACTTAATGTAGGGTTATGGAGTTATAGAGTTATAGAATAAGGTTAAAATGATGGAAATGACAGTGAAAGTGGATGACATTTTGGAGACCTAACACCAAGCCAAATCCACCTTGGGCCGGAGGTTTGGGGGTTAGGCCTGGTATTTTAAATTGTTAAACCACATCCATGCAAAGAGGGTCGACCCTGATCCTCCATAGGACTTGTGCCCACCAATTGGTTGTGTGCCAGGCACAACATAGTTCGTGGTGGGTCTGTGTGCCACATCACCTATAACGCGTACATTTGTGAGGTAGCCATGTGTAGGTCATGATGATGTGGTGGCATGTGATTGGTCCATCTTTATAGGGTTGTAATTTATGATTTGTAAGTCAGATTGAGGAGAAGTTTATATTGTTGAGATTAGCTCTACAAGACGAAATTGATGATGCTGAAATTTAGCTTTCGCTCCCATAACTATACTTTGGAAGTTGGGTTAGCAGAGTAACCACCTCCTTCTAAATATTGTTGGGTTTCGAGTTAGGATGGGTGTGTTTATAAAATGAAGTGATTAATGATTAGCAATGGATATATTCCTTACACATTGTCAAGCTTTTACCATACACATTCATATTTTTGGTATTATATTTTGTTCAACCAATTTACTAAATTTAATGTGCTTAGAGGAAATTAAAGAGTTGGTCAATATTTACTCTCTTTAATTTTTAACATGATATTAAAAAACTTTTTTGTAACACACCAAATGTAACAATGTAGAGTGTTATAAGTGGTTTTTGTTAAAAAACCATATTAAAAGGAAGTTAGCATAAGATATGGACACTAAAATCTAAGTGAAAGACTTCTTTCCTTCAGAATATTTTATAAACAAAATAATAATCATAAATAATATTAAGTTAATTAATTAGTGAAAAGTCAAGGGGCACGTACCCTTTCACCTTGTGACCAATTAATGCTAAATAAATCATCATGAGGGTTGTTGTATCATCATCATTCTTATCAATCAAATATTTACATATATAGAATAATTCTATCTTCAAAATAAATTTATAAGATTTAGTATCATAGTGAATTCCATTGCCAATTCAAACCAACTATATACACTTCAATATCAAATTCATTAATTTTATGCCTCCTATACACCGTACACCACACACCAACCACTATTCGACATCATACAATTGTCGAACACTATACAACCACCATTTTCCTCTCACTTCCTGCAATCTTCCATACAACACATTTGTATAGTCATTTGCATGTATGTGCAAATGAACAACTATTAATAACACTCTATATGCTTTGTTGACTTGTCTGTTTCATGTATGCATACGTATTGTATGCTAAATCGCCTCTGCACTCTGTCGATGTTGTAACCATTGGACCAACCAATTTTGTGCCACTATTGTCATCACATATCATACCATTGTATGATCCATAATAAAATCTTTACTATTTTTTTTTAGGGACAAGTTACAAGGTTACACCTTTTGAAAAGTTATATATATGTGTGTGTGTGTGTGTGTTATTTTTTATATATATAAAAAGGGTCTCTCAAAACTAAATTACATTTTATAAAGGCATTTTTTTATAAATTAATCTTATATACCTTTATAAAGTGAGAAAAAAATGAAATACAATACAAAAAATAGCAAAGAAGTACTTACATAATTTAATTGATATAGAGATCGGACCAATAATATAAGACATCATGTCAGTAATATTAACAAGCCACAAAAAGAGTTTTGATAAGGTAAAAAAGAGTTAGTAGGTAAAATCAGTAAACTAATAAAAAATGAAGATAAGATTCATAATTTGATAGTGGAATCTGAGAATCATTAGAAATTGCATTAAGAATGAGAAATGATGACAAGGATGAAACACCAAGGACACTTAACTACCATAGTTAGAAACCAAAAAATACAAATAATCAAGGGCATTAAGAAGCACCAAAAGTAATCTTTTTAGGCAATAAGTATCACAAAATAATTTTAGATAGATATTATCAAAAGATTAAAAAGGAATATCAAAATGTGATGGTAACTACCATAGAGGATCAGTCATATAGGTCAACAAAAGGGAGGGTATTTTTTGAATCAAGCCTCCCACGCAATGAAAGAGAAAAATAATCATAGTCTCCAATAACTTAGAAGGGAAATCTTACGGCTGGTTTCTATGGTGGACTATAAAATGTAATGTTTGTTCCTTTCATATTTCACAATTGTCCTATTAAAAAGGTTTCACGACGAGGACGATGATGAATTGTACAACAAACATGTACATCTTAAACAAAAGGAAGTTTAAATGGCTATATGCACAAATGGGAAGTTTTGGAAACAAGATAAATTAGATTCATAGATGAACAATTTGTAAAAATGTACATGTGTGTATTGAAGGATTACAACCATAGTGAAATAAAGCTATGGAACCCTAAAAAAGGTTGAGGATTCTAGACATGTGACAAAAATCATTGAGCAAAAGAACAAGTTCAATAGGGCATCATTCACTAGGGAAGATGAAAGTTGACACTAGAATTCAAATAAGAAAGACATAAATATATGTATGTATTATGGAGAAAAATGGTTGCCAAGGAACAGATGCAAGAATAAGAAATTATATACTCAATAATATAAGGACTTAGAAACATATATTGTGACTTGATTAAAATGAAAAATAAGGAAATAAATTGTCATAAGTGTGGAAAATTATGGACACTAGGACATACATGTGAAGAAATGTCACTATGCTATTGTATACAATGGATGGAAAGCAAAGTAGAAGTACTAAATCCATATGATTAAATCGCTATAACATACAATGCAAATTTAGACCATGAAAAAACACAAAAAAAAAAACATCACTAGTTTCAATCTCATATGGCCAACAAAATAGGAATGGAGAAAATGAAATTCAAAGAAGATAATTACTCCAAAAGACAAAATAAAATAACTGATTTCCAAATATGCTCCACCACATCTTAGAAAGGAAAGAATCCAATCTCTAAGAAAAGAAGAAGTCAAGCCTACAATTCTTCCAATAACCATGACATGGAAACCATAACCTAGGACCCTAAAGCTTAGAGGAATCATAAAATATAAAAATGTCACAACACTTGTCCATTCTAGTAGTACTAACAATGTATAGACATTGTTTTGCTAAAAAACTAAACTTTTTTGGGTACCCCACTAAGGATATCACTGCGACATTTGCTAACGAAAAAAGGGCAAAGAAGTATGAAAGTTTCATAAAGTTTCAATTCAAATAAAAGAACAAGAACTACAAGCATAACTCTATGCTCTATCGCTTGAAGAGATTGATATATTGCTAGGTGTGAAATGGTTGATGTAGTTGGGAAGTTATACTATAAACCTTAAAGAATATCTCATGGAGTTCAGTGGGAAAAGGAAACATTATAAATTATATGGTGTTGAATATTCCACTCTCAAGAAGATGCAAACAATACATAGGAATCTCACCAACACTCAAAGCATGAATGAAGTCAAATCCATACAAACTAATAAAATTCATTCCACCACATAAATGTGCTTAACTAGAGAAGATCCTATTTGTTCTCCTTTGAGGAAAATAAATTCCTTAATATAGTGGCAATGTTATAAACATAATAATCATCATAAATGATAATAACTAAATTAATTAATGAAAATTCAAGGGTCACACACCCTTTCACCTTGTAACCAATTACTTCCATAAGTAAACCATCACGAGGGTTGTTGTATCAACATCATTCTTACCAATCATTTTTATCAATTAATATACTTATATCAACAAAATGATTATGTCTTTAAAATAAATAGGGACTATTTATTACATAATCATAATGTTTGAGAGCCTCTAATGAAATAGAAAATTCCTTTTAACTTGGTTTCTTATTCCACTTTGAAATTTACCTATTGTAGGAGAATGACAAAAATAGATTTTGTTACAACCAAAATGTCATTTATGTAGTAGAATTGAAATCCTTAAGAATATTTCTTGGTTTTCTCTATTTGTCTTCCCCTTTCATAGCCAACTTCTTTCCACATCTAGTACCTAGAAAGTAGCCTTGTTATGTAGAACAACATTGCAACCAATAAGATTAAAACTAATATTTTTTATATAGAATAAAAGAGTGATATTTATATAATAATAACTAGCATGCTAGAAGTATCTCATAGTATGATATTCCAACAATCCATATATGAAAAGTCGAATTTTATATTTTGGTGTTTTGGAAATTCCCCACACCCCTGGTTTGGTCTACGCCTTAGCTATGAACATAAACACATTGAATATGCCCAAACAAAAACAAGTTTGCATAGAGGAATATAACATCAATTAGATCAATAACAATACACAATATTTATGGCCCAAATGATCTAGGTGGATATTGGTGGCCACCTGCGTCTTCCACCTAGACCTCCAATTGGCTTCATCTATTTCCTTGTTCATTTCAACATTTACGATTTTTAGCAGTTTTTTGGGTGCTAAACTTCCAAAGCAGTTTTGATCCCCTAAACGACATTTTTTGAGTATCATAGAAGGCTTGGAGTCGTAAGTAGGGGCCTGCCACAAATCCTATAGTACTCGGAGAGAAATTTCCAATAAGGTATCATACACACAAAATGGAGATAATATGACCATGTTACGACCCTAAGAAGTTGGCTATCCAAGTAACCCAAACGAGGCCCATAAACTCTTAGAGTTACATCTCTTGGGGTTAGGGTTTTGGGTTTTTTGGGTTTTCTCTTGTTGTTCAATAATAAATAAGCTCTTGATCCTCATTATAACATAGTTCAGAGGCATGTAGCTACCACATCTCTTCTCAATGATAAGCTACCATTGCCCGAGCTAGTTTATTTTCATTCTGTTTGTAAGCATATTTCAATATTTTGATATTAACAAAATGAAGCGTTCTTTCTACCACATCTATGTATTTATGGTTATATTTATAATTTGTTGCATTCATGTGTAAGTTCGGGTTAGTGGTATCAAAGTGGTCTACTTTTTCTCTGTTTTTCTTTGCATGTCCCCAATGAGGACAGGGTATACGGAGTTAGAGATCGAACTAGTTGAACCTTTGCAAGACCAGTGTCGCAATCCCTAACGACCTCCCATGGTAGAAGAAAAGAAAGATGAGGGGCTAGGATATCCTTTCAAAATATTTCTTGAGGAAACTCTTGAGCGTCCGAGGAATGCAATGATGGATAAATTTGCTTAGATCCTCCAACAACTACCCATAGGCGGCACATCTTCATCCAGCAATCACTCTGGAGGCGCCACTCATTTTAAGGTACAAGTTAACTTTGATATTCCCATATTTGAGGGCTAGATAGATGCAGACGTCGTAGATAAATGGTTGAATCTATTGGAAGGATGTTTTTTAGTTCATTAATTTTCCAATTGGGAAAAGATTACTTTTGCACTTCTCAAAGCCACCCCACACATCAAATACTGGTGGGAAACCTACTGTGAACAAAGGGGCGAGAGGGAATCCTCACTTTTTTCAGCCGCACCCACTTGGGATTCTTTCTAAGATGCCATTAAGGAACAATATTACCTTGTTGGGAGCTATGAAAATAAATACATAAAGTGGACCATGCTACGACAAGGAAGGGACCAACATGTGTCGGAGTTCACAAATGTTTTCCATACCCTCCGCACAAAGGTTGGTATCAAGGATTATGAAAGGAATTTGTTACTAAAGTACCACAACTGTCTACATAAGTACATCCAAGATGAGAGGGAGTTCCTAGAAATCTCCTTGCTTGGTAGGACATACTGATATGTTTTCAAGATTGAGCAGAAGTTTAAATAGAAGAAGCAAGACTTTGTATCTATGAATCCGAAGTAAGGAAAAGGCGCCCCCAAACCATAGAGAAAAGGAAAAAGTCAAGGTGAGGTGACCCAGGACAACCAGTTGAAGCTGCAAGAAAAAAAAGCACCACGAAGACAAATAAAGACACGGGAAAATGATGTGAGTTCCATAAGATATCCACTCACAACACAAGTGAGTTCCAGGCCAAGCAATCACTCTTGGCCAAGCTGAAGGCTTCCGATTCAGTCACATGTTCTGACTTGGAGTCAAAACCCGACAAGGGGAATGAGAAAGGGAAGAAAATCATTGACATTGAGCCCAATGCCACTGTGGCCACCACAAAGATCTAGAAGAATGAGCCTGAAGATCTAGAGGAGGGGGAACGCCTCTTCCACACACATATGTGGGTGAAAGGTTCTCCACTGCATTTCGTTGTCAACAACAGGAGACAAAATAACCTCATTTCAGTAGAGATCGTGAAGCAGTTGGACCTACCGACAACAACACATCTGCAATGGTACACCATTAGGTGGCTTCACCAAAGATGAGATCTTCATGTTAGCCAGCAGCGTTGCCTTCCCTACAACATCATGCCCTTCACGGATGATGTGATGTTTACCCTCTTGAATTATGTGGTGTATTATTAGGACAACCATACTTGTGGAAGTGATATGTTGTATGTGAGTCCAGACCTTGCTCTCTGATTATTAATTTGGGTACTAATTTGTATAGGATACCGGAGGTAGCCCTGTCTATTGCCATCACTTTGATCACTACAAAACAATGCAGTAAGACTCCCAAACTAGGAAATTTGTTTTCCTTATGATTCACCCTCAAGGAAAGAAAAAGGTTATGGCCACGACTTCTAGACAGGGCTCCTCTGTGCAACAACAACAGGTAGACAAGGTTGTGGATGAGTACAGGGACATTTGCACCTCACCTACAAGGGTACATCTACGTTGTCAATTCAAGAACTCCATTGATTTGACTCTAGGCATGCCACTGCCCAATGGACCGATCTATCAATGCTCTGTTATGGAGAATGATGATATCAAGAGGAATATTAAGGAGTTATTGCAGAAAGGGCACATCAGGCCAAGTTCATCACCTTATGGGAGTCCGATTGTATTGATACAAAAGAAGGATGGGACATGGAGACTCTGCATTGAATATCAGGCACTGAACAAGATCATTGTATGGAATAGGTACCTAATCCCACAGATAGATGACCTTCTAGACCATCTCAAGGGGGGAAATATTTCAGCAATATTGACTTGAATTCTGGTTATCACCAGGTGCCTATCGAACCTTATGATGTGTGGAAGATTGCGTTCAAATCTAAGGAGGGCCTTTTCGAATAGTTGGTCATGTCTTTCGGGTTGACAAATGCCCCTACAACCTTCATGACATTGATGTTGACATATTAAGACCCTTCATCAATGAATTCGTGGTGGTGTATTTAGATTGCATCTTGATCTTCAGTTAGAGTTGGGAAGAGCACCTCCACTATATTTGACAGGTCCTTTAAACATTGCGACAACACAAGTTGTGTGCCAATTTTGAGAAATGCAGTTTTGGAATGAGCCAGGTTCTATATTTGGAGTACCTCATTGATAAGTAGGGTGTGCATGTCGACACAACCAAGATACAATTCATTCAAGATTGGCCAACCCTAACCACTCTAACAGAGCTTCACAAATTTTTGTGTCTTTCCAATTTATAATGCAAGTTCATGTTGGCGTTCTCTCATGTCACTTGGCCTTTAAGTCAAGTCACCAAGGGTAAAGTGAAAGAATTTTGATTTTGGTTTGAAACCCAATAGAAGGTGTTTTCCGAGTTGAATCATCGCCTCTACGCTGCACTAGGGTTCGCATTACCAGACCTACAACAACCATTTGAGATTGAGAAAGATGCCTACGACTATGTTATTGGTGCAGTTCTTACTCAATAAGGGCATCCAGTGGCTTACCAAAGTGAGAAATGTTCAGACACAGTTTAAAGTTATCCCACTTATGACAAATAAATGTATTCCATTGTGCAGGCCTAACGTCATTACATTCCGGGGAATTAAATGGTCATCCACACAGACCACCGACCTCTGTAATTCATACAAACACAAGGGAAGTTGCAGAATGATTGCCATTAGAAATGGTCCACCTACCTGCAATAGTTCCATTTGAACATTAAGTGCAAGAAGGGAACCACCAATAATGTTGTAAAATGCCTCATTCAATGACCAGTCATGGTGTTGATAACTGTGCTCGACTCCTATGGGCATGAGACTTTAGGGTGGTCGCGTCTTTACTAGAGCGATCCAGAATTTGGCAGCACATGTAAGACACTCCTAAAAGGAAGCAAGTTCCAAATTTTTTCCTTTGGGATGCATTGTTATGCCACTGGGACACATTTTTGTTCCTTCAAAATAGTGTGCCAAGATGATTTGGGAGGTACACTACAGTCGGGTCATTGGATATTTTGGAGTAGAGAAAATAGTGGTCGTACTGGAGAAGTATTTTTATTGGTGGAAACCTCGTCAAGATGTGGGAAAGTACAATATATCCTACATCACCTGTGTCATTGCAAAACCAATAATAAAGAATCAAGGCTTATATACTCCTCTAACTACTCCTAGTTGACATTGGGAATCTATCTCCATGGATTATATGTCAAGCCTTCCTTCTACTAAGCATGGCAATGACTTTGTTTTCGTGGTCATTGATAGATTCTCTAAGATGGCCATCATGGTGGCCTACAAGAAGAGTTTCATAATAGAGGCCACTGTTAAACTCTTGTTTGAGTGAGTGTGGGTAAACTTTGGGATCTCATAGTCCATTGTCTCATATCGGGACAGCAGATTCTTGAGTGCATTTTGGTCAAGTATATGGTTGATGCTGGATACAAAACTTACTGAGTCCACAACTTTCCATCCCCATACTGATGGCCAAATAGAGGTTGTCAAAAGGATGATCGTACACATTATATGCATGTATAACTCAAAGCATCCACACACATGGGATGAAATCCTCCCCTATGTCCAACATAGCTACAACAAAGCTCTCCACAACTCAATGGGCCACAACCCCTTTTAGGTAGGGATGGTATTTCAACCATTATGTCCCATTGATGTGGCTATACCATTTGTATCTACTCAGGCAGATTCAGATCACGTCCATTCTGAAGCTGAAAGGGCTAGCAACTTCATTGAGCGCATTCAACACATCCGCTAATAGGTCCATGATATATTGGACAAAGCCAATTCTAAGTACAAGCAGTGCCATGATTAGCATCAAGTGCCACAAAAGTTCCAGGTGGGCGACAAAGTTTGTCTACATTAGTAGAAGGAGCACCTTGTTGGATCCGAACGCAAGCTTCGCCCTCTCTGATATGGCCATATACCATCACCAAGGCTATAGGTGATAATGCCATCGAGCTCAACATCCCACTGTTCTTTGGTTTGCACCCAGTGTTCAATGTAGATCTCCTTTGACCATACTTTCCACCATTGTTGGACACATCCAACATTGTAGAACAACTTACACCAACAGAGCTCAACCCAGACTGCATGGAACAGATCATAAATGATGATCTCGTGGACGTGTAGATCAAAAACACTTGCCAATAGAGGATCCAACTATATCAAGTTGTCAAAGCATGCCAACTCCTTCACCAATGTAAGTGGTTCACCAGGGACTAGGTTCAACAAACATTTCCCCACCTCATGGAGGCTTTGCATGCAATGGGGACCATTGCTTCCTAAAGGGGGAGGACTAATCCAAGTGGATAATGGTGGCCACCCGCCTATTCCACCTAGAACTCTAGTCAATTTTATCTGTTTCCTTGTTTATTTCAACATTTACTACTTTTATAATTTTTTCAAGTCCTGAACTTCCGAAGTAGCCAGTCCATATGTAGGCCTACCTCAAATCCTGTAATACTTGGAGAGACCTTTCCAAAAAGGTATCGTACACGCCAAACAGAGATAATATGAGAAAGTTACGACCCCGGGGATTTGGCTTCCCAACTAACCCTAATGAGGCCCACAAATTCTTGGTGTTACATCTCTTGGTGTTAGGGTTTTTTTTGTTTAGCATTTTCTCTTGTTGTTCAATAGTAAATAGGCCCTTCAGCCTCATTGTAACATAGTTCAAAGGCATGTAGTCACCACATTTATTCTTAGAGATAAGCTACCATCGCCAGAGCTAGTTTATTTCCATTCTATTTGTAAGCATATTTCAATATTTTGATATTAATGAAATGAAGTGTTATTTCTACTGCATCTTTGTATTTATGGTTATATCTGTAATTTGTTGCATTCATGTTTGAGTTCAGATTAGTGGTATTAGAGTGGTTTGATATTTATCTATTTTTATTTGCATGTTCCCAACGAGGTTAGGGTATAAGGAGTTAGGGATCGAACTGGTTGAACCTTTGCCAGACCATGCTCACAAACCTTGACGACCTTCCATGGCGGAAGAAAAGAAAGATGAGGGGGCAAGAGATCCTTTCAAAATATTGCTCGAGGAAGATTTCGAGTGACATAGGAATGCGATGATGGATAAATCTTCCCAAATCCTCAGACGGCTACCCTTAAGAGACACATCTTCACCCATCCGCCACTTTGGAGGCACCACTTCTTTTAAGGTACAAGTTAACTTTGATATTCCCATATTTGAGGGCCAAATAGATGCACACACCGTAGATAAATGGTTGAATATGTTGGAAGGATGTTTTTCAATTCATGAATTTTCCAATCAATAAAATATTACTTTTGCACTTCTCAAAGCTGCCCCGCACGTCAAGGACTGGTGGGAAACCTACTTTGAACAAAAGGACGAGAGGGAATCCTCACTATTTTTAGCCTCACCCACTTGGGATTATTTTCGAGGCACCATCAAGGAACAATATTACCTTGTTGGGAGCTATGAAAATAAATACATAAAGTGGACCACGCTATGATAGGGAAGGGACCAAGGTGTGCTGAAGTTCACAAATTTTTTCCATACCCTCCGCACGAAGTTGGGTATCAACGACTCTGAAATAAATTTGGTACTCAAGTACCATGGTTGTCTACACAAGTACATTTAGGATGAGATGGAGTTCTTGGACATCTCCTCGCTCAACACGACATACTGATACATTGTTAAGATTGAGCAGAATTTTAAATAGAAGAAGCGATACTTTGGATCTGTGAATCTGAAGCAAGGAAAAGGCACCCCCAAACCATAGAGAAAAAGCCAAAGTCAAGGTGGGGCGACCCAGGACAACCTGCCGAAGCTACAAGTAAAGAAAAACACCATGAAGACAAAGAAGGACACAGGAAAATGGTGTGAGTTCCATAAGAGCTCCACTCACAACACAAGTGATTATTAGGCCAAGTAGTCACTTGTCACTGAGTTGAAGGCTTCCGATTCATATGCATGTTCTAAATCTGAGTCAAAATCTGACAAAGAAAATGACAAAGGGAAGCAGATCATTAATGCTGAGCCTAGTGCCACTATGGCCACCATAAATATCTAGAAGAATGAGCCTGAGTATCCAGAGGGGGAACGCCTCTTCCACTCATAGATGTGAGTGAAAGGTTCTCCGTTGTAGTTCATTGTCCACAACAGGAGCCAAAAGAACCTCATTTTAGTAGAGGTCATGAAGTGGTTGGGCCTATAGATGACAGTACATCCACAACCATACACCACTGGGTGGCTTCACCAAGGACGAGATTTATGTGTTAGCCAGTAGTGCCACCTTCCCTACAACATCAAGCCCTTCACAAATGAGGTATTGTGTGATGTTGTTCCTCTCGAATTTTGTGATTTATTTTTAGGAAAACCATACTTGTGGAAGTGACATGATGTATATGAGTCTAGACCTTGCTATGTGATTATTACTTTGGGAAATAAGTTGTATAGGGTATTGGAGGTGGCCCCGCCTACTGCCATCTCTTTGATTATTGCAAAGCAATGCAGTAAGGTCATTTCCCAGACTAGGAAATTTTTTTCCTTATGATTCGCCCTCAGGGCAAGAAGACATTATGGCCACGGCTTCCAAACAAGGCTCCTCCACACAACAACAACAGATGGACAAGGTCATGGAGGAGTACATAGACATTTTTGCCTCACCTATAGGGGTACCTCTACACTATAACATTAAGCACTCCATTGATTTGACCCCGGGCACACCACTACCCAATGGACCAATCTATCGACACTTTGTGATTGAGAATGATGAGATCAAGAGGAAGGTTCAGGAGCTGTTGCAGAAAAGGCACATCAGGCCAAGTGCATCACCCTATTGGAGCGTGATTGTAACAGCCCTGGTGAAAATTCCATGTAATAAAAGTTAAAAACAATAACCATTGATGATGGGAAACATATTCCAAGCTTAATGGTGGGCAAGATATCCTAGTATGGGTTTTCATTTGGTTATTTATGGCTAAGGAAATTGGCAAAGGAAATGGTTAAGGATTTGGAAAGGAAAAATGGCATTTGTGGCACATTTATTTATGAAAATAATGGAAATTAGGAGAAAAGGGAGGTGAAAGGTCATAGGTTGCATGTGAGGAGGAAAATGAAGGAAATTAATGGAAAATGAAGAAAATAGAGGCCTCGTTCATAAAAAGGATTCTGAGGATTAGTTACTAACCTTTTTGTCAGTTAAGTTTTGGAGCTCTCTCATTATTCTCTCTCTCATACTCTTGGACACATATTATTTCTTGGAGAAATTTTAGCATCTAATCAAGAAAGGCAAAGAAGGCAAGAGGAAGAAAATATCAAGCAGGGAAAGTCAGGATCAAGCAGCTACAACATGCTTCATTCCAGGTATCAACTTGCATGTCTATTTTCCTTGCTAGAGTTGGCATGCATGGAATTGCATGTGGTTCTTTTCTATCATGACATGGGTTCTTCCAAGTGTAACAGTGTTTTCAGCCTAGCCTTGCCATTTCCAAATAGCCATGGTGTGATGGGGTTCTCATGTTTTGGTTGAGCTCGATTGTCGGATGGATTTGAAGCTGAGTAAGGTGGACCTACGAAATGATAGAACACATGGCCTAGTAACCTTTGAGTCAGACCGTGGGTTGCGGTAAAGTTGGATTTTGTGTTGCCTGAGATGGCCTAGGAATCATTACCTATGAATGACAGGATATACGGTAAAGCCAAGAGGTGGTTTTCTCTCCATTGGGCCTAGTAATCTCGGGTTTGGGATATGTGGGAAATCCTAAAGAGTGGATCTCGGTTTAGGACCTAGTGATCCATGTTTAGATTGCAGTAAATCTTCAGATACTAGGAGACAGGAAAATTGCTCACGGCATAGGTGGAGAAATATGGTGGCATCCATGCTTGTTTGGCACAGTGATTGGGTGGAGATCATGGTAAAGCCTGTTATGATGTGTTCATTGTGTTATCCTAGTGATACAAGATGGATTACGGTAAGGCATAGTTTCTATTGATGAGGATGAGGTGGCTTGGCCTTGGTATGCCCTGGTTGGTTCTTTTGGTTTGAGTCCCACATACATGCTTGGAATATGGCACAGGGATGAATGAATGAAGAGAGGTTTGGATCAGCCATTTTATGGTCAGGTGGAACGTGGTAGTCCTATCTCTAGTTGATTCATTGCATTCATTAATGAGAAATTAATTCCTTTGATTTTCATGTGAAAATGTATTGATGTATACCTGGATTTTGAAGGATGACATTTTTATGGTATTTATGTTCCTATTATGTTGGTTATATGTAAATTTTATGACAACAACTATGTATGGCTCTTAGCATGTTTTTACTTGTAAATGAATGGATGGTGTATCTATGGCCTAATAGATGATAATGGAATAAATGACATGAGGGAACAATGGTTCATAACAATTCTCAGATAAGTATGATATCCCTATACTTAATTTTGTTTTTTAAACTTGTAGGTTACATGTTGATGATATGTTTGATGAAATGCTAGTCATGGCTAGTAGGGGCCTGATTATGGTCTTGTTCAGCATATTGCTTTTGTATCATTGTTTTTGTGTATTTTAATGATTTCAAGCTATCACTCCATTATGGGTAGTGGCCTGGGCTCTGGGCCTGAAAAGGTGGCTTAAATATCAGGGTCATTGGCACAAAACTAGCAATTTTGTTCTCTAGTCACTGGAAAGAAATCCTGTTAAAGTTACTTTAGCCTGCTAGTTGCTCCCTTTCCCATAGAATTAGAAAAACTATGGCCTAAGAGATATAGAACAGTATTGGGACTAGGGACACGCTGTTTGAGTGGTTGACTTGTCTCCTGAGCATTCTGTTGATGATGTTGGATGACTACATGTGATGTTTCTGTTGACTTTGTTAGTGTCAGTCTTGTTATCCTATCACCTGGATGAAATGTGCTTTTACAATGCTTGTCAGGACTATCAAAATCAATTTTTTTATGTCACTAGGTTTACACAGTAAAATTTGGTCACTATTTGGTTAGTCTAGAAATGAAATCAGTGTTTTCAAAATTCACTCATGTTGGTCACCTATCACATTTCTATGAAGGTTTCATAACAAAAGCAATTTAGTTATCATCATAATTCCATTTAGTTTCAAGCCATCCTTTAGGTCACTAGGGTTTCCAAGGTCCAACATTTCCATGAATAAATCCAGCAATGAATAGAGCATGACAGCAACTCTTTGGTATTGATTTGTGAGTTACCACACATTCATCATGTTTTCATGTTTGAAAAGTTCTAGAAGAAGAAATTCCAATGCTCAATAAAGTGAAAAGACAGCTCAATTTTCAACATTAAAAGTGACCCTATTTTCAAAAGTGAAAAAAATCATTTTTCAAAGGTTTGTGGGTCCCATTTCTTTTTAAAAAGAGAAATAATTTTTCCTATATAAACTCAAAAGCCCCAAACTTGTTTCATTTACCTCTTATTCTCTCTTGAGTATCAAGATCTCCACTCCAAAAGAGAGAAAAAGTCGATTTTTTAGGCAGAATTGGAAAAACTCTCAAGGTGCTGCACTTGGAGGCCTGGTGCTCGCACAGATACACTTTGTCGCGCATGGACCAGAGTATCCAGAAAACGCCCAAATCTCTCCCAAATTCAATTTTTTGGCTTGTTAACCTGATTTCATTACTTCCTAAGCCAAGAAACAAGTAAGTACACCATTATTCTTCCTTCTTTCCTTTTCAAAATCATCTCATGCCAATGATTTTTTTTTAATTAGGGTTTGTAGTGAAATTTCTCATGAAGAATGATAGGTTGAGATGACCATTTTTATTTCTTGGTTTCTAAAGATGTAAAATGTTTCCCTACATCTATATACATGTTTGATAAACTATTTTAACCAACCAATCAACCTCAAAACAAAATTTTGCCTCTCCAAAAGTTAAACCATAGTTCATTCCTAGGGATTTTTGGGCACTTTCACTAAAAACTTTGTTTTTCCTTCTCACAAGCAGATCATTCCTCCACTGTTGTTCCACTCATTTTCATCAAATCTCCTTAGTTCATTTCCACCTCTTTCAAACCTCCTTTACCATTTTGTCAATCTCCACCTTCACATCACTTCATCTTCCACTCATACCTGAAAGTTTTTCTCATTTTCGTGCTACTAGGGTTTTTGTGGTCGTGGAGGCAGAATCTTCACTAGAGAGGAAGAGACATCACAAGTAGGTAAAATCCTCAGATATCAGCCATCAAATTGCAGTGAAATCAACTCATATCCCTTTATCAAACAATGCTTTGAAGATGCACATTGCTTGGATTTCTGCAATAGGGTGGGTGAGGTGGGTTTTCATAAGATGTTGACAGATTGGGTGGCAACTCAGTTGAAGGGTGAAAGTATTGTTATTGATGGTGTTGAATTCATTTTTTCAGTGGCCTCCATTTCACTTTTTATAGTGCTACTGATCATTGGTGAATATTGGTTCAAGGGAATGAACCTAGATCTTGAATATTATAAGACTTTCTTAAAAAAACCATATAGGGAAAAACATGCTTGCACTATGCCTTTCAGATACTTATATGAGAAATATGACCCTTTGTTGAAGATTATCATGAAGTTCTTTACATGTGAAGGAAGATTCTCCGGGTTGTATGCTTATCATATTCGCCTCCTAATGCACTTCACCTCTCAGAAGCCACTCAACATGTGTAACTACCTATTCAGGAGTGTTTCCAAAATGTCAGAGAAGATACAAATGAAGAACAAGGAGCACTACCCAAGCCTGTTTCATCATAGTCTGATCAAGACTATAGTCCTTCACTAGCTTGCAGAGAAAGGTATGACTTGTGGGACTTTTTTGGAAATAGCACTGAAATGGCATGAAGCCAATGAAGCAGCTAAATCCTCTAGTATACCAAAACAACAAATGGAAGTGGGGTCCTCTAGAAAATCAGTTGAGAAAACTCAAGCACCTAAGCCTGAGGTGACCAGGATGTACAAGAGAGGACAGAGGCTTGTGTTTGCTTCTCATGGTGAGAAAGGGGCCAAGCCTTCTACATCAACAAAGTAGGGATCAGCAGTGTGGGATAAAGACATAGTTGAGCATGAGTTTGAGCTAGTTGATTTACAGGTAGAGGATCAAACTTCAATCATGCAATGGATAATCAGAGATAAAGACTATCAGATCAAGGAGCTTACGGTCAACATGGCGAGAGCTAGATACATCATTTCATTACTTGAACAGGAAAATAGTCAGCTCAAAGAAAAGCAATTGATCATAGAAAAAGAGAAAACCAAGTTATTGCAGCAGGTTGACAAAGGCAAAGAAATCATAGAATCAAGTGATCTTGAAGGAGAAAAAGGGAAAGGTAAGAGAAAAAGGCCAAGAACAAAGGGCCTAAAGAAGGCATTATAAGAAGAGGAAGAACACATCTTGTTCAATGAAGACATAGACCTAGAGGACAAAATTTCCCTTGAGGTCAATCAAGACAAGGAGTATTAGCTCAACAGGGTGAATGAACACTTGTATAAGCTCCTTGAGAAGGAAAACGGGGATAATCAGTTTCTTAGACATATGGCGCACCACTACCAGGTTCAAAACATGATCGCCAATGTCAAGATCAAGCAACTTGATAAACAAACTCAAAGAAGAAAAAAAGGATCAAAAGGATGAGGGAAACTTGGATATGCTTTCTGAAGCATCTATGAAGGTTTAAAATACATAATTTTACAACTCCTAGCCAATTTTGAGCAAATTCTGAGCACTTTTGGTTTTTTGTGACTTTTGGAGCTAAATTTAGAAAATCAACAGCTCCAAGGCACTGTGCTTTTTCCTTAGGCATCTATTTAAGGAAAAGTATACGTTTTTAGAAATATCTTGCCATCCTTTAAAAACCCATTTTCTCAGATTTTTGAGGTGGCTCAGTTTTGGAGAAAAGTGCAAAAAAGTGGCAAAAAACTAGTATTCTGGACCCTTTTTTGACAAGTGTTATGCTCCTGTAGTGACCTTGGGAGAATGGATTTTGGAAGGCCTTCCCATGGGCCAAATTCAAAAATTCAAACTATTCTGGAAACTAGACTTGAAGGGCTAGTTGACCATTCTCTCAAATTTTATTTGGGACCTTAGGAAGACACCTAAAAATCTTCTCAAAGTTAGTGTTGTGCTTCTGCACTTCTTTGTGTTTTAATTTGTAAAATTCGCTTTGTAAAATTTCTAGTTTCCAATTTGACTTGGTCAAAGTCAAACCTCTTTAAGTAATGGAACTAGTTTCGAGGCTAGGTGTTGTAGGCATGAATAATTTTACATCATAGGTTGTTTTTGATGTTTATTAGGCCTCATAAAGGAAGCAAACTCCTAAACAAACTCTCCAAGAAGTGTTCGAGTTTCACCTTCACACTCTCACTTGTTAGTTGAGAGAATCTTGGAGTCAGTTCCTCCGTCAAGAAATTTGACTCCTGAAGGTGGGAGTGTGGTCTAAGAGATTCTATATGTATCATTTCTCTTTCAGAGAGAAGGGTTGGAATTTTTGTGGAGGAGGCTTGCATGTAATCATCTTTAAGTTAATATAGAGACAGTTGTAGCTATTTTCAAGGAACTTTAGCCCAGTGAGTTCATGGTGTTTTTTATTCATTCTCTTTGTTTTCTAAAGGTTAAAACATACTTATCTACATGATATATCTTCTTTATATGGATTCCTTTCAGTGAATTATACAGAATTCTTGTTTCTCAAGCTCTATTTATCTGGTTTTCATAGTTATGTTTATGTCTTCCTAAGCTAATGAAATCATGTTTACTTATGCTCATTAGTTTCTTCTACATTTTATATTCTATACTACAATGACAATATTATAAATACACCATGGCTTCTGATATCTAGCTCCTTCTCATATTTTCTCTCACACTCCTACAACCTAGACCTATTTGTGGCTCCAAACCCTAATTCAGCAAACCCTAAAACCCAAATTTTCACAAACACACAAACAAATATATATATATATATAGCCTAAAACTCATTTTCTTTAAATTCATATCACTGATAAGAGACTTAGAGAGATCCCTCTCATGCTCAGTAGGGCTAGCTACTGAGGTGAAGTGATTTGAGGTTACCCTTCTCAATTTCTTTTTCAGCCTATAAAATTGTAAGGACTAACATATTCCACTTCCTTAAAGTCACATAGGAGGTCAAATTTGATCATAGTAGCCTCTCATCTAATATTTACCTTGTTGGCATGGTTACTTGGGTGGATGTGGGAGCAGAGTGGTATCAGAGCATGGTTGACCCCTCAGACTAGATGGGCAGTGTGCGTTGGTCATGCATGCATGTCAGTTGCATGTGTGTCTCTTACACTTGCATTCCATGTGCTTGTTGCATTGCATAATGTTGATCATGGTTGTAGTAAGGTTGTCATGAGGAAATTGATGTTGATTTTATGAAATACATCGTCATGAGTATATGACTGGTTACTTATTGTTATATGTCGCTTACATGTTGTGGTATGTTGCTTGATGACATCCTTGTATGTTAGGTTTCACTCTTGTATGTTTGATTACATGTATCAATATTGTAGGTTGGTTACAAGTATTGACCGCGTGTGCTCGACTACATATGTTCATGTGTATGTGTAGTTGATTATGCATGTTGATGGTTGCATGTGGCAATGCATACAATGGATTAATGGTTGTGCCATTCATGAGGTCATGGTTTTTAAAGTTGATATGGTCATGCATTGATGACTAGACGCTAGCTAGAAGGATGTGTATATGGTTTTGTACTCGCGTTATATGTTTATATGCAGTCATTATGCACGTATGGTCTTGGTTATAGTTATGCATGAATAGTAGGTCAAACTTGCTTTGTGAAGTCATGGTATGTAATTTAGGTCAATAGGGTGATATTGGTATGTTATGATGCTAATGTGTTGGCTGAGATATAACAGGAGATGCAGATCATCAAAGTGAAGTTGCAGCATTGGACCTCGAGGCAAGAGAATGTCATCATATAGGTTTGTATGTTGGGCATGCAGGTATGTAGGTTAAGGATTTTTATATGCGTCAGGGTTACATACATTAGGTTTATGTACATGTATTTTGATGTTATGGTTACGTATATGATAGATGACAGTTGATTAGCATAGTCATATGCACATGATGTAGATAGTCAAGAATGATGGTAGCCTATGGTTGTATGCATTGTTATTGTTGTTTTATGTTGGATAAATTGATGATTAGGTTATATGTTGTTGATGAGCATGATATATAGCTTATTGTTGTCATATGCCATTAAATTGATGATTAGGTTTATTTCGTTGAAATCTTGATGTTGTAATTTGGATTGGTCATATGCGTGATGGTTATGTTCATTGCATTGAAGATCTTGATGTTATATGTATTGTGTTAACCTGGTTTGACCTATGCAGATGGTTATGGCTACGATATTTAGGTATGAGCCAACATATTTGTGATATGCTATCGTACTAATCTAGATTGACCATACATATTTGATTGTTATGCATGAATGACAAATGTTTATAAGTTTATGATGTGAACATGCTAGTTAATGACTATTATGGATATCATGATCGTATTTATGTTTAAGCTGATGTGTTGTGAAGTTATATCATGCTAACTATAATGATTGTACAGAAAAGATAGCCTCCCCTGAGATATATTAAGGTATGAGTTTGCTTATGTCGTATATTTGGTGCTTGACTGTTTGATTACGTCATCTATTTGTTGTTTGAGTTGTTTGGTGTCTATTATATCGTCTAGTTGATTTATCTAACATGGTATGTTTGCAAGTTGGTGGAATGTTTTATGAATTGCATAATATGAGTATGTGTTCAAATGATATTGTTTTGAGACGATTGTACTAATACATATTTGTTGAGACAGTTGATATGTACTTGAGTATAGTAGGTGATCATTGTAACATTATGTCTAATGACTATGAGTTGACTATGGTCATTGTAAAAGTTGATTTCTCATAGATATGATTGTCTTCATAGTTGGAACATGTGGTTAACATGTGTGAGCAGTTGCAGGAACATGCTTGGTATTAGCATGACAAGGTAATAGTTGATGTGTTTATATAACTAAACGTTGGGTGATGTGACAATTGATAGTAAGCCTCGATTGCAGAAAGGTAAAATGGTAAAAGGAAGGAATTGGACAAGAATTCCTTTGGCTAGGTTTAGAAACCCTAATTCCAAACGAATGATTGCTTTTCATACAAGAAGTATTCTTAACCTTGATTTACGAATGATTTATTTTCATACAGGAAGTTCTTAACCTTGATTTTGTTTGGAATTATGTGGATCTGTCAAGGAATTGGAGTTCCATGAAAGATGGCATGGACGTGTTCAATTGCAAGGCAACGTGCTTGTCACAACAAGATAAGGTATTTGGTGTACTGTTATATTTATTTATGCACTAACAGTTATGTGTTTATGGCAGTATGATGCAGGGGATTGCATGGAAAAAGGGGTTTCCATGAAATATTGAAGAAGGCTTAGGTTGAGGTTTCCTTCGGAACCATGGGGATTGAGTCATGGTATCGATTGTTAGTCTTGTGCTTTTTGTGATTGTTGCACTTGATTTTCAATTTTGAGTGCGTCTAGTGCATATCTATGCCACTTTGTTCATGGTGTCGTATCGTTATTGGTTTTCATGGTTTTCTTCTTGTTTGTTTCTTGGCTTGCCTTTTATGTTTTGAGTTTTGGGAATTGGGTTGGGGAAGAGGAAAAGTTGATGGAGCTTGGGGAGAGTTATGTGGTACCAAACAGGGAATGTCAGATTCAGATGAAGCTCTGTGCATAATTAAGCACAACGGAAGGTACGACTATGATAGTCGGTTGGACTGGCTGGGTTCATTGCTATAAATGGATGGTGGCAGTAAAGTCGTGAGAAAGGTAACCAAAAAGGTAAAGTAAATGGATATGAGGCATCAAATGCCTTGGTTATGTTGCGAACGACTATTCTTAATGGTGCACATGTGTTGCATGAATAACGGAAGTTCTCTTAAAACTTGACCTTGATATATAGTAATTATGTTATGATCATGATTATGCTGATGTTTATATATGTATACATGTAGGTGTATGTATGTCATGTTTGACAAGGTCGTCATGGATCATGATTATTAACACTAATATTTATGTGTATATATATGTATGTATGCATATCGTTGTCTGATAGGATCATGATTGTTTATGCTAATGTTTACATATATGTATGTATGTATCCATGTATCTATGTCACTGTCTGACATATCATCAAGAATCGTTCTTGTGGCGGAATGATTGCTTATGCAGGTGAATGGCATGAAGAAGTTCCTAGCTATGAGGAGTCAAGTGGAAGAGTAGTCATGAAAAATATATGAGGTCCGTGTCGTGTGAATATGAATTTATATTGTACACTTGTATTATGCATATGCTTATGTTATGGACATGTTATATTGAGGGATAACTAAACAAAATGAAAGCAGTGTGGTCTGCGACATGCTAAGACAAGCATGGATAAGACAATGGAAGCATGGTTGCTTGGTAGATTTAGTGTGGTTTTGGATGTGTGGTACTACTCTTGTGCATATGTTGTAAATGTTGTACAGGTTACATTTGTGATGTTGTGTGCATGCGGTGGGGTGTATACTTAGTGCGTGTAACTATTGTTTATGCAATGTTATGTACAAGGTGTTAGTACAAATAATGTTGTATGAATGTTGCATATTTAGTGCTCTGTATAGGTGGTACTATGTACATGTGGTGCTATGTACATATGATGTGGTGTGCATGATTGTATAAGTGTTGTTGTGTGCATGTGGTGATATGTACATGTTGTACAAGTGGCGTTGTGTGCAAGTGATGTTGTGTACATGTCATGCATGTGGCGTTATGTACATGTGGTGTCGTGTACATGTCGTGCATGTGGTAATGTGTACATGTGGTATTGTGTACACATTGTACAGTGGTGCAGTGTACATATGGCATTGTGTACACATTGTGTAAGTGGTGTTGTGTACATCTGATGTTGTGCACACATTGTGCAACTACATGTGGTGCTTGGTACATGTGGCACTCATGTATGTGTGTGATTGAGTGCATGTCATGCATGCTGTGTTGTAGGCATGCGGTACTATGTATGTGCATTGTGTAGTCACGATATCATGACATGTGTATTCATTGTATTCTACTCTGTGTGGGTACATGTATTGTGTGGTGTTGTACATCGCGTATAGACGTATGAGTTGTGTTGTATATTGGGTGTATGTGTATGCATTTTGTGGTGTCTCACGTTGTGTGTGGATGTATGTCTTTTGATGTACATTGTGTACGTATACGTGTTTTGTTGTGGCATACACCAAATGTAGGAGTATATATTGTGTTGTGTTATGCACTAGGTGTAGGTGTATATATTGTGTTGTGCACTGGGTGTAGTTATATGCGTTGTATGTCAGGTGTGGATGCATGTATTGCATGATGTTGTATGTCATGTCTGGATTGTATGGGTGTGATTTACACTACATGTGTGTTCACACAGTTGAGGAGAAGTCACTAAGTGTTGTCGGGTGCGACAATCGATCCAGTGTGTGTACAGAAAGAACAAAGGCAGAAGTAAGGATCGATGAAGGATAAGTATTGGTATTTTATTTCAGCTTTATTATGCATGTGATTTATGATTTTGGTTTATGATGGTTACATGTGATTTATGATTTTGGTTTATGATGGTTACATGTGATTTATGATGTTGATCTATTATGGTTATGTTTTGAGCTAAATTGATGTGATATGTTTATACATAATGATTTGATCAAAGATTCTAGTTTGACTTGTAATGACAGGAAGTAAACAAGATTACAAGTGTACTTTATTGATGAGCTACCAATGAGGTATGATGTGAGTTTATTTCAATTTATTTTAAATCTAATACAAGTTATGTGCTTGTTATAGGAACCATGAACATGCCTAGTAGGTGATTGACATAAATCGCAAGAATTAGCAGCAATAACAAAAGGAATTAGAAAATGCAGTAGTATGCTAATAAAGCATTCAGGAATAGGGTAATTGTGGGACATTGGTACCTAATAGTGTTCATTGATTTCCATAAGCATGATATGGTTGGTATGATGATTCTGAGGTAGGTATATACCTTGGTTGTTTGATATTTCGATGCGAGAAAACCTTGCCAAGGGATGGATCACCCGGGATGGGGGTGACAACATAACTTAGAAGGTGAGTGACTGCACAAAAGGGATGACCGGATTCCCGAGGGACTATGTAGCAGAGAATGGAAGGTCATAAATGGATTTGTTTTGGTCATTAGCATTACTAGATGGAATCAAATGCACATTGGGAGTGCACCCTAGGACAATGAGTTGGTAACTGTTCGCTGAGAGGACAAGTGGCACAAGACTATAACGCTGGACACTAGATGCAGATTTGACTTTGTAGTGGATTTTGGGCTTCCTGGGAAGGAGGTGAATCTTGATATTACTTTGAGGGTGGAGGTGTGATAGATTCCCTTGTTGATTGATATGGGCATCGTATCCTTTTATTTGTTGGTTTAGCAAATGTGCATATGTGTATAGGTGGTCATTGTAAATACCGTAATGAGTTGCGTTATAAAGCTCCACTATGCAGTATGTTAATCATGTTGTCATGATGTTTTGTTTTGAGGTGATATTTCATTGTAAATACTGCATCGAGCTATGTTATAAAGATCCAAGAGTAGTATGTCTTCTTTCAACAAGTTGTTGAGGTATATGTGTGATTGAACACTGAGGATGGTGTCCCCCAAGGGGGAGGTTTCTGTAACAGCCCTAGTGAAAATTCCACGTAATAAAAGTTAAAAACAATAACCATGGTTGATGGGACATGTATTCCAAGCTAAATGGTGGGCAAGACATCCTAGTATGGGTGTTCATTTGGTTGTTTATGGCTAATTAAATTGGCAAAGGCAATGGCTAAGGCTTTGGAAAGGCAAAATGGCATTTTTGTCAAATTTATTTATGAAAATAAAGGAAATTTGAAAGGTCACAAGTTGCATGTGAGGAGGAAAATGAAGAAAATAGAGGCCTAATTCATAAAAAGGCTTCTAAGGATCAGTTGGTAACCTTTTTGTCAGTTGATTTGGCATGCAAGTGGTTATTTTCTATGATAGCATGGGTTTTTCCAGGTGTAACAGTGTTTTCATCCTAGCCTTACCATTTTCAAATAGACATGGTGTGATGGGGTTCTCATGTTTTGGTTAAGATGGATTTTCCAATGGATTTGAATCTGAGTGAGGTGGATCCCTAAAATAATAGAACACATGGCCTAGTAACCCCTGTGCCGAATTGTGGGTTGCGGTAAAGCCAGATTTTGTGTTGCCTCGGATGGCCTAGGAATCCTTGCTAGTGAATGGCAGGATATACAGTAAATCCAAGAGGTGGTTTTCTCTCCGTTGGGCCTAGTAATCCTAGGTTCGGGGTATGAAGTAAAGCCTAGAGAGTGGGTCTTTGTTTAGGGCCTAGTGATACGGGTTTGGATTGTGGTAAACCTTGAGAGACTAGGATGGAAAATTCCTCATGGTGTAGGTGGAGAAATCTGGTGACATCTATGCTTGTTTAGCCTAGTGATCGGGTGGAGATCACGGTAAATATTGTTATGATGTGTTTATTGTGTTGACCTAGTGATCTAGGATGGATTACAGTAAAGTCTGGTTTCTATTGATGAGGGTGAGGTGGTTTAGAATCGATATGCCCTGGTTGGTTCTTTTGGTTTGAGTCCCACATTCATGCTTGGAATCTGGCACAGGGGTGAATGGCTTAAGAGATATTTGGCTCAACCATTCTATGGTCAGGTGGAATGTGGCAATCTCATCTTCAGTTGGTTCATTACATTCATTAATGATAAATTCATTCCCTTGATTTTCATGTGCAAATGTATTGATGTATATGTGGATTTTTATGGCTGACATGTTTATGGTATTTATGTTCCTATTATGCTGGTTATATGTATATTTTATGATACCAACTATGCGTGGCTCTCATCATGCTTTTACTTGTAAATGAATGGATAGTGTATATATGGCATAATAGATGATAATTCAGAAAATGACATGAGGGAACAATGGTTCATAGTGGTTCTCAGATAAGTATAAGATCCCTACACTTAGTTATGTTGTTTACACTTATAGGTTACATGTTGATGATATGTTTGACGAAATGCCTGGCATGGCTAGTAGGGGTCTGGTTATGTTATTTTTTAACTTATTTTTTTCATCATTGTTTCCCTATATTTTTAATGATTTCAAGCTATTACTCCTTTCTAGGTAGTGGCCTAGGCTCTCGGCCTGAAAAAGTTGGATGACTATGTGTGATGTTTTTGTCGATTCCACTTCCTTAAAGTCACATAGGAGGTCAAATATGATCATAGTAGCCTCTAGTCTCATGTTTACTTGGTTGTAATGGTTACTTAGGTGGATGTGGGATAAGGGTGTTACACCGATTGTATTGTTACATAAGAAGAATGAGGCTTGGAGACTCTATATTGACTATTGGGCATTGAACAAAATCAATGTCTGAAATAGGTACCCAATCCCATGGATAGATTACTTTTTGGACCAACTCAAGGGGGCCAAATATTTCAGCAAGATTGACTTGAAGTATGGTTATCACCAGGTGCCAACCGAACCCTCCGATGTGTGGAAGATTGCCTTCAAATCAAAGGAGGGCCATTTCGAATTGTTTTTCATGCCTTTCGGGTTGACGAATTCCCCCAGAAACTTCATGAGATTGATGGAATCCATCTTGCGACCCTTCACCAATGTATTCGTGGTGGTGTATTTAGATGACATCTTGATCTTCAACCGTAGTTGGGAAGAGCACCTCCACCATATTTGGCAGGTCCTTAAAACCCTGCGACAACACAAGTTGTGTGCCAATTTGGAGAAATTCACTTTTGGCATGACCTAGGTTCAATATCTAGGTACATCATTGATGAGTAGTGTGTGCATGTGGACCTAGCCAAGATACAAGTCAGTGGGGATTGGCCAGCCCCAACCACTCTAATGGAGCTCCGTAGCTTTTTGGGTCTTGCCAATTTCCACTGCAGGTTTGTGTTGGGGTTCTCTCATATCGATTGGCCTTTAAGTCAAGTCAATTGTAAGTTGAAGCATCACCTCTGCTTTGCAACAATGCTCACATTACCATACCTGCATCAACCATTTGAGATTGAGACAAACTCCTTTGACTATGCTATTGGTGCAGTTCTTACTCAACGAACGAATCCAATGGGTTACCATAGTGAGACACTTTCAAACACAATCCGAAAGGTATCCCACTTATAACAAAGAAATATATTCCAGCGTGCAGGCTTGTCATCAATGGAAGCATTATATTATGGGTAGGAAATGATCATCCACACAAACCACTGACCCCTACAGTTCATACAGACATAAGAGAAGTTGCAGAATGATCAACATTAGAAATAGTACACCTACCTGCAACAATCCCATTTGAACATTAAGTACAAGAAGGGCATCACCAATAATGTTGCAGAGTCCCTCAGCCAACCAACAGTCATGGCACTAATCATTGTGCTCAACTCTTGTGGGCACGACACTCTGGGGTGGCCACATATTAACCAAAGCGATCTAGAATTTGGCAGCATGTACTAGAAAATGCTAGAAGGAAAGCAAGTTCCAAATTTTCACCTTCAGGATGCACTGTTATGCCACCTGGGAAACATTTGTGTTCCTTCAAGCAAGTGTGCCAAGATGATTTGGGAGGCACACTACAGTCAGGTTGTTGGACATTTTGGAGTAGAGAAAATAGTGGCGATACTGCAGAAGTATTTTTATTTTCTGAAACTTCATCAAGATGTAGGGAAGTACATTAGATCCTACACTTCCTGTGCCATTGCCAAAACAACCATCAAGAAGCAAGGCCCATATACTCCTCTATCTACTCCTATTCGACCTTGGGAATATATCTCCATGGGTTATATTTCGTGCCTTCCTTCTATTAAGAATGACAATGACTGGGTTTTTATGGTCGTCGAAATATTCTCTAAGATGGCCATCATGGCAACCTACAAGAAGAGTATCATAAAAGAGGCCACTGCTAAGATTTTCTTTGAGCGAGTTTGGGTAAAATTTTGGATCCCACAGTTCATTGTCTCAGATTGAGACAACAGATTCCTAAGTGCATTTTGGTGAAGTCTTTGGTCGATGTTGGATACAAAACTTACTAATTCCATAGCTTTCCATCCCCAAATGGATGGCCAAACAGAGGTTGTCAATAGGATGATCATACACATTCTACGCATGTACAACTTGAATTATCCATGCACATGGGATGAAAGCCTCCCCTATGTCCAATATAGCTACAATAGATCTCTCCACAACTCAACAGGCCACAACACCTTTTAGGTAGGGTTTGGGTTTCAACCATTATGTCCTATTTATGTGGCCATACCATTTGCAGCTACAAAGGCAGGTTTGACTCACGTCTAGTCCAAAGCTGACATGGCTAAGAAATTCATTGAGAATATTCAGCACATCCTCCAGCAGGTCCATGATATATTGTACATAGCCAATGCTAAGTACAAGCAGTGCATGATCAAGATCAAGTTGCGCACAAGTTCCAGGTGGGCGACAAAGTTTGGCTACATTTGCAGAAGGAGCACCTCGCTAGACCCCAACACAAGCTTCGCCCACTCCAATATGGGCCATACACCATCACCAAGGTTGTAGGTGACAATGCGTTCAATCTCAACATCCACTATTCCTTGGTCTACACCTAGTCTTCAATGTAGACCACCTTTGACCATACTTTCCACCATTGTTGGACACATTTGACATTGCAGAACAACTCACACCAATAAATCTCAACCTAGACTACATCAAACAGGCCACAACTGATCAGCTTGTGGACATGCATACCAAGAACACTCGCCAACATAGGATCCAACTATATCAAGTTGTCAAAGTACGCCAACTCCTTCACCAGGGCAAGTGGTTCACCAGGGACCAGGTTCAACAGAAATTTCCTCATCCCATGGAGGCTCTGCACACAATGGGACAATTTATTCCTGGGGGGAGGACTAATCCAGGTGGATATTGGTGGCCACCCACCTATTCCACCTAGACCTCTATTCGATTTCATATGTTTCCTTATTTATTTCAGCATTTACTATTTTTAGCAGTTTTTCGGGTCCTAAACTTCCAAAGCGGTTTTGACCCACTAAATGACGGTTGTTGTTGTTGTTGTTGGTTTTTTTTTTTTTTTTTTTTTTTTTTTTTTTTTTTTTTTTTTTTTTTTTTTTTTTATGTACGCAACAAGCCCATTTCCATACGAAAGGGCATATCACAAATCATGTAGTACTTAGAGATACCTTTCCAACAAATTATCACACGTGATAAACAGAGATATGACCAAGTTATGACCCCGAGAGGTTGGATGCCCAACTTACCCCAACAGGATCCACAAACTCTTAGTGTTACAACTCCTGGGATTAGTGTTTTGGTTTTTTAGGGTTTTTTCTTGTTGTTCAATAAGAAATAGTCCCTTGAGCCTCATTGTAACATAGTTCAAAGACATGGAGCCACCACATCTATTCTCAAAGATAAAATACCATCGTCTGAGCTAGCTTATTTCCATTCTGTTTGTAAGCATATTTCATTGTTTTTATATCAATGAAACGAAGTGTTATTACTGTTGCATCTTTGTATTTATGGTTATATATGTAATTTTTTGTGTTTCTGTTTAAGTTTGGATCACCAAAATATGTTCCTTATTATTCCTTCAATAAGAAAACCTTAGGGCTCTCATACCAGAGATCATTGTCCTTTACAAACCCCAGAACATTGATATGATACAAAGTCATTCCTTTAACCAAATAACTAGGGTTGAGGCCAATTCCTTTAGGTTCTCATATTCTCACAATACAAATGCATCTAAAGCTATCAAATCCCATAGTTGTAGCACTACCAAGTGCTTAACCAGCCCACCATAAATCATCAAACAACAAACTACTTACCTAGGAATTATCCTTTAGCCCATGGTTCTATTTTTGTTCACAAGGTCAACTCCTTTATACCCTTGTGCCACTTGTTACTCTTGCAATCAACCTTACTAGTCCTTTAGTAGGCCTCCTTAGCATATCAACCTTTGCCAACTCCCATTTTCTGCTACAACCTTCTGACAACTCAACCAACCCTTTTTCTCCTTGATCAGCCCTGCGACCAACCACCTGATTTCCCTCAGCCTCCTCCTTGACTCCTATACATCTATTTTTGGATATTTTAGGCCTCAATTACCTTACTGTAGGCCTCAACCTACCCTCATTAGCCCTCAGCTAAATTTAAATCTATCCCTAAAGCTCTTGGCCACTCTGCCCCTTCTTGTGACCCTATGGATTCCTCTTGCGACCCTAATAACGACCCATTCCTATGACCTAGTGGCTCCCTCTTGCATCCCTAATATAAGCCTACTTTACATCTCCAAATAGACCATCGCCCATTACTTAGAACCACATACCAGCTCTAAGGTCTAGGGCATGACCCTCTATAACCCTCTATGTCTCTCCATGTACCTCTGCAGTCATTGGTATGTGGGTAGACTCCTTAACTCGACCTTATTTACTCACAACCTCCTTTCTACAACTTCCAACCTTTAATTGGCCTCTCTCTAGCTTGTTATAACTCTTATGGGGTTGTCCCGCAACTCCTTTGATGCCCAAGATAAGTCCTTTTAGCCTCCTCTCTTAGAAGTGAAGTCATTTTCATTTGATGCACAATACCCTCTTCATTGTTTTATACTTATATGTTTCCTTTAGGTTACTTAGGAGCCCTCATTTTCCTTCAAGAGACCCCACTACACCATTCAACAATAAATTAGAATAAACAATTCATTTTCTTAGGTTCCGAGCCTACTCCTTTGGGTAAAAACCCTAAAATTTGGTTTCCATGCCCACAAATCCCCCAAATTATTTTCCACTCAGAAATACCTTCCGAGCTACCAAATGTCAACACTCCCTCTTAGTGAGGAGAGTATTTCCACAACTAACTAGAAGTGGCCCCACCTTTGAGTTTTATCTACAACCACATCCTTCTGGAAGACTTGGATATTCGAAGACACCATTCTCGTAGAAGCCTCTCACTTCAGAGCATCCAACATGGTCATCCAAACAATGAATTTCCTTGTTCCTCTATCTCCATGACTTTTCATTGCATGGCCATGAATTCCTTGCATATTCCATTACTTTCCTTGCATGATCATGAATTTTAATTGCATGATGCATGACTTCCTTACATGTACCTTGACTTTAGTGAGGAGAGTATTTCCACAACTAACTAGAAGTGGCCCCACCTTTGAGTTTGATCTACAACCACATCCTTCTGGAAGACTTGGATATTCGAAGACACCATTCTCGTAGAAGCCTCTCACCTCAGAGCATCCAACATGGCCATCCAAACAATGAATTTCCTTGTTCCTCTATCTCCATGACTTTTCATTGCATGGCCACGAATTCCTTGCATATTCCATGACTTTCCTTGCATGATCATGAATTTTAATTGCATGGTGCATGACTTCCTTACATGTACCATGACTTTTCCTTGCATGCACCATGAATTCCTTGCATGGTCTATGAATTTACTTGCATGTCCTAGAAAACTCCACTTTCTATTTTGAAACTGAAGGTTAGACTTCCATTGGGCAATTGACTCTCCCTCTGAAGCCAACATCTCTCTACGAAACTACACTTGTGTCCTTTGTAGGTTAGTCCTGAGTTATGTTTGAACACTTTGGCCTAGTCCACTCTATACCACTGTAACTCAACTCTACAAGTGTCCTAATCCTCCTAGATCAAACACCTCATATGCACATGGCTCAACTATTGGTTGTGCAACTCCAAAACCAAATGAAGATATTATCTTGTAATCATCTTTCCATCCACATGAAGCTACCTCATCCAAGCCAAAGCACTCCCTACTAAGGCACCTGAGAATTATCAAATTACTTTGACAAGTTAATATAATTCCATCAGCAATGTTGGAAATTTTCCACACAACATACAGTTGTGCATCGAGTTCTATGTCAATATACCCGAAATCCCAACCAATCGTATCACCCATCTAGTCCAGACCACATCTCCAACTTGTTCTTTGTTGAACCCCAAGTTTTCCAGCATATCCATAGCTCCATTTATAAACCTTCGACTCCATGTCCAGCCAACTCACTTGGAAACACTTTTTCTTCTTGCAATAGTCTCACAACTGCCTCGTAGAGATGACACCTATGCACACTTTGATTTAGTTTCCCTTCAAAGTTGTGCTGGTACCATGTTGGAAATTCCACACACCATAGGTCTAGCCTATGCCTTAGCTAGGAACATGAAAGCATTGAAGAAATAAAATGAAAAAAACTTTACATAATGGAATATAACAACAATGAAATCAATAACAATGCACAATGTTTATGGCCTAATTCATGTTCCTTATTATTCCTTCAATAAGAAAATATTAGGGCTCTCATACTAGAGATCACGACCCTTTACAAATCTTAGTACAATGACGTTGGGTGCAGGAATTGCACTTGAGCAAACTCCTCAACACTTAATTGTCAACCCGATGGTTTCATAAACATAGAGACAGAGCACAAGCAATGCCAGAAATGGTATGAAATTTTCCTATTCCTAATCCTACTTCATAAAGGAAATGCTTTGCAGAATCAGATAGAAAACAATTGCAAAGGCAATTGTTACCAATACAACTGTAGTGCTGGAATGTAAAAGACAATTTGCAAGTAAATCAAGTAAAGAAATTCCACACACATAAACAATCTTAAATGCTGGAATGAAATGCTATGTTCATCTTCAGATGGATGGTAAATAGTCTACAAGTGGGCCCTTGCAAAATTCTTCCTTCCTTCTAATATTTCTCCCACACAAACAACCTATCCATGCATGGTTGCAATCTGCTTGCACTAGTGCAGGTACAATATTTCTGTGTAACAGTATATTCAATCTTCCTTACTGAAGACTTATATCTGAGTGAAGGTACTCTAAGCCTCAGGCCTTGGAGCACTCTGTTCTTGTGTCAAGATACTTGCTCTTGCACTGAAGCAGAGTCCCCTTTACTTAGTTTCTGAATTACTTTCGAAAGTTGAAAGACGTGTTGAAAAGGAATGGCAACTATAAATGAAATTATGAAGTAAACTAGCTACGAAAAAAAAATGCTTCAACTCATTAAACTTCATAAGGGAAATAAAATTCATGAGATAAAAACACTTACAAAAGAATCAATCAATATCCTAAGTACTTTGCATGTGCTAACCAGTTTTGGTACTTCACCCACAATAATGACATTCTTTGCAAGTATAATATGGTAATTTAATATAACAACACTTTTAATACCAAAAGTAGTTACTTGATTAAACGATCCATTCACTTGCGAAATAATTGGAAATAAGATGTAGGTTAGTGATTCACTGTTTGTTGCAATGATTGACTACACCAAGGTACAAGAAACAACATGCATAGGTGCAGGAAAGAGTTCCTTGCATGATCCGCTTCGAAAATGAATTAAGACAGAAAACAAGAGTAAAGTAAATGCGTGAACGATATCTTATAAACAAAAGTAAACACAACTACTCTGCAAACCATGGATCTATTCCACACATAGGCTACAGAAGATAATTTAATCCAGAACTTAAAGTTTAGTGATTAAACTATTACATCACACCGCTGCATAGAAATAACCACACCATCTTTCCAAATAACGAAAGCGAGAGGGGGCAACGAGATGGGTTGGCCAGGCCCTGGCCAACCAGCTCATTCCCCTTCTTAGGAATGAAAGTGATCAACATTCTATCTGATTTGTCCTGATGATGGACCCCCTTTGGGGTTTGAAACGTCAGCAGAATGAACTTAAAACTGTGGATAATCTGGAACATGAAGCTACAAAAAACTTCCACAAAGGCTTAAAATCCAACACTTCAAATAATACATCAAAGACAAAATTAAACATTGTGTGTACAAACCATAGAAATTCTCTTGTATTTACTTGATTTGGAAAATTACATTACAGAGTAGTCCAGCCCCAGAGTGAGGCGATAACTAGATTACATAAACCAAAATAATAACCAATTGTTCACTAGCTTCCTATCTGTGATGTACATCATATATATCCTTCGGCTCTAGGATGTTTACACTAATTTTAGATAATTCTTGTTCAGGCCTTTCGACTGAACAAACTTAGAAAACCGAATTACAACTTGGCCAATGGTTATAACACACACGAGCTTCGCTGGGCTGCAATATATATTTGGAGAAAAATCCCTAGATGCACACCACCTACTTCAATTCATAAGCAGTTAGACTTGGAGTCGAAGATCGAGATCCATCCTCGTGGAAGATAGCTCTCAGAAATCTCGGACAGTGGCGGTGTAAGAATCTTCCTGCATTAGTCAACTCATACATTATTAACACTACGTTCCCTTATTACTTCTAGGAAATCAATATGAGTTGCAAGAAATATATAAATAACGTGAAATCTATATAAAAAGATTAATAAAGTGTTGTAACAAATCTTAATATAAACTATGAGCATGTGCAAGAAAAGGGTAACCATCTTGTACTAGTGCAGGAAAGAAGGGTCTTATATTAAGGTAAAACAAAGGTTGATATTGATTGAAATGGGGTAAAAATAGGGCAATTTAGGATACCAACATCCTCCCATTCCTAAGTTGTTGTGTGTCCTCACACAACATTTTACCTCTGCAAAAACCTTCAAAAAAATGAGTGGTCGCTCCTCAGTTTTGCACTTCAATGTTTTTTCCTATCTTTATTATATTTGGCTTCTTGTCTTGGGCTTTTTGCAGCTGCTTAGTTACCTTCTTCAGACGTCTATAGCATCTGGAAGCTCGGTATTTCCACACCTTTACCTGCTGCTTCTGCTTTTTTACTTCTGCCAGTAATTCCACCTCACTCTGTTTCTGCCAACTCTGCTCACTCATGACCTGGTTTAAAACTTCGAGGTCATGGACTTGTTGCTCCAAGTCCACTATTCTGGTATTAAGGAAGAGAGTGGACGGTGTTGTACTGAGATCTTTGGGTGCGAATGCATTTTCTGCCATGGACTCAACATCAAGGTCAAGACTGTCAAAAGTTTTCGTTAAGACATCGTCGAGGGTTTCTATGTTCATGGTTTTGCTGTCACTGAGGGTTTGGATACCCTTACCAATCTCTATGCCAAGGGTTTCAGTACCTTGTGCACCTAATTCCTTTGGGCTCTTAACAACTTTCTCTCCTAGTTTCTCAAGGAATTCCACACCCTATCATTCCAAATTAGTAGGGGTTTCGATTCCTCATTCTTCTACCACACAGGAACTTCAGTACCCTATCCTTCGAACACCACAGGGTCTTTAATGCCTTGATCTTCAGAAATCACAGGGTCTTCAGTACCCTGATCTTCACAACCCATAGGGTTTTCAATGCCCTGGCCTTCAAAAACCGCAGGGTTTTCAATGCCCTGGTCCTTGAAATCATTAAGGGTCTCCACATCCGGTTCACAAAAATTGTCAAGAGGCTCTTCATACTATTCCTCTTCGTCCTCCTCTGCATGGACTTTGCCAGTGTTTGGTGTCGACATTATTTTCCTACTCCTTAGCCTGCTGACAAACATTGACAACAAAACATCATCTTCTACATTCTCCTCATCCTCCACAGTGTGTGCCACTACATCTGCGAGCACTGAGAGATTATGAACTGTTGGGGAGACTTGGGGTGAGCTATCGATTACAATTGGAGAACTCGATTGGTTTGTCCCTTGGCTGGCAGCTTTCCTCCTCATTAAGGTCCTAATTCCCCGTTTCTTTGCTGCAGGTGGAGTGTTTTCAATGGCCCTCTTCTTTGCTTGCACTGGTGAGCCTTTACTTAGCTACTTGGTAGGAGACAATGTCTCTGCCTTTCTCTTTTTACTTGCACTTATGCTAGAAAGTTCTTCTAAACCCCTTGCTTGGAATTCTTTCAAAAATGCCACCCATGTTATTCGCTCTTTCTCTAACTTCTTCTTGACCAGCATCGTAATGATTCCATGATGATAGAGTTTGGTTGCAACCTAGCTTGCACTTCTTCTCTGCACATTTTTCACCACCTTTTCGAGGCTCCTGAGCAATAAGTGAGGGAAATTAATTAGTTTCTCCACCTTGAAATGTGACAGCAATCGAAGGTGGTATATGAATGCCAAGATATAGCATCCTTCGCCTATGACAAACATTTGTAATACAAACAATAAATCTCGCCATTTCTCAGCCATGGCAGTCTGTGGCAGTCCCTTTTTCCAATTGACCTCAATCTTCTTATCGACCACAAACTGCTGCCAACGCTTCTTTACCAACCACTCTTTCTTAAACCAATGCTCACCTATAACTGGTAGGCCTGTGGCCTATGAAATGAACTCTTCATTGATTTTAAATTTTAAGGACCTGGCTCTAACTTGGCCTTCTTTGAACATTCTTGCAAACTCTAGCACTACGGCCATGTTGAATCCATCAAAGTTTTGGAGAAATGGCAACAACCCAGATTCTTGTAAAAGTTGAAGACTGTTCCTGTATTCGGTGGTTTGTTCAATCTCCTGTAGCAACAATTGTTCACTCCTCACAGGTGCCATTTCGAACCTCTTCCACTTCACTGATCACATCCTCAAAAGAATTTCAGGGTAACTCACACATTCACCGAGAATTCTATGCTAGAGGTTCCTCGCCTTCCGTCTTTGTAGACCTGCTTACCTGGCTATGATGGAACAGTCCCTTCCACTTCGGGTGTAGATTCCAATCAGTTCATTATAGATGAATCATGATGATTGGATGCAGTGGTGGTATAGGCAGCGGTGATGCAATGGTTAGAATGATCGGATCACAGGTAGGTTAATGATGGTTGGGTAGTGCAGAATCATTGCAAAGTGGGTGAGTGCAAGTTATCTGATAAAGTACCCTTCCGTAGTCAGCATCATAATTCAATCAGACTTATTTTCAGCATTTATTAAGAAAAAATAGATTTCAGCCTTACACATCTTGCACTTTAAATATTTGTCTCTAGATTAGTAATTAATGAAACAAAGCATCAATTAGAACATGGAATGAGTTATCATATCAACACGTACAAAAAATATAGGCCCATAAATCTTTGATAAACCATTTCAAGCCTATGTAAATTGCTTCCACAATGAATTGTATTTCTATACCAGACCTGCTTGCAGTGCGTTGTGCTTGCACCAGAGATTTTTACCCAATAGAAATTCTGATAGGACATACTTCTGTAGCTAGACTTTAAAAAATTTGCCTCATTATACAAGAAAAAATTATTTGTCATCCTTTGGTGCTTCTCGATATGCCTTCTGAATGATTGCATCAAAATCTAAAATCAACTTATGATGGAATAAAGAAGTGGGAAAGGGGTAAAAGAAAAAGAAAAAATAGAATGGGAAGGAATTTTGTAGCAGGGATTTCAGAACAATACACCAAGGGGGATAAACAAAATGGGATGTCAAAAAAAATTGAAGGGAAAAGAGGGATTTTACAAATCAGTTAAGGGTAGTTTCTTGGAACGAAGAGGAAGGTAATTCATTGGGGAATTTAGAAAAGAGCTAGTGGGAAATTTCGAAATCGGAAACAGAAGAAGATTTTTACCTTGAAATTTTCCTGCACTGGTGTAGAAAAAATAATTGCAGCAGGAAGTAAGCATTTACTTGGATAAAAATGTCCATGCTAGTTGCTCCAAACTTGGGTAAGTTCTCGGTTTCGCGAACTTGCTTCTTCTTGGTGGCAGCCAACATATCTAAAAATCAAGTAACATTCCCTTTTTATGAAAATTTTGATCTTCCTGCCAGTATGCTGGTTTTCAGGTTGATCCTTTTGCAATTATGTCAGTCAACTAATTTTCACAATTATAGGAAAAAAATTCTCTTTCTACCTTTTATTTTTTGTCTTTTTTTTTTCTTTTTATTTTATTTTTATTTTTTATTCTTTTTTAAGGACAAGAAGGAATCAATTCTTCAATAGGTCACTGTTATCACCTACCAACTCCTTTTCAAATGGTTGTTGGACTTGCTGCTTAAAATATCCTTTAGTAACGGGCTGAAAATATACCTTCAATCTATGCTCGTTTACTAGGAACACATAATTCATCCATCAATAGTTTTGATTTCTACCACTCCATTTTCGAACACTTTAACCACCTCATAGGGTCCCATCCAGCATGTATGGAATTTTCTTTTAAAATGTTTGAATCTTGAATGATAAAGGAGCACCCAATCACCTGGTTGGAATTGCTTTTTCTGAATAGACTTGTCATTCCACTTCTTGCACTGTTGTTGAACAAATATGTTCTGGTGAACAACATCCCTTCGGATTTCATCGAACTCATTCAATTGTAGAAGGCACTATTGCTGTGCCTCAAAGAGATCTAGCCCCAATTGGACTGCAATCCTGAAAGTCTTGATCTGGAATTCTATCGGCAAGAGGACTTATTTCCCATACACCAGCTCATAAGGTGTGTGTCCTGTGTTGTTTCTCCAAGAGGTCCGATAGGTCCACAGTGCTTCCGGTAATTTTTCAGCCCAATCCTTTCTGTTCATATCTACCATCTTTGTGAGGATAGACTCAATCACCTTATTTGTGGATTCTACTTGGCCATTTTCTTACGCGTGATATGGTGTGGATTTCCTGTGTCGTATTTTGTACTACTCCATTACACCTTGTACCAGATTAGAAATAAACTGTGATCCATTCTCAAAAACAATTTCTCTAGGTACACCAAATCTAGTAAAGATTTCAGTAAAAAGAAAATCAACAACAACTCTTTCAGGTAGAAAAAGAAACAACTTTAGCTTCTACCCATTTTGTAATAAAATCTGTACAAACCAAGATATGCTTTTTATTTGATGATGAGGGATTTATTGGTCCTACAAAATCAATAGCCCATTTTTCAAAAGGCTCAATCATAAATTGAGGACATAAAGGCATCTCATTGGTTTGGTTAGGCTAGCTAATTCCCTGACAGCTATCCCACCGCTTGACATATTGTTTGGCATCCTTATTTGTGGATTCTACTTGGCCATTTGCTTGTGGGTGATATGGTGTGGATTTCCTGTGCTGGATTTTGCACTGCTCCATTACACCCTGTACCAGATTAGAAATAAACTGCGATCCATTTTCAAAAACAATTTCTCTAGGTACACCAAATCTAGTAAATATTTCAGTAAAAAGAAAATCAACAACAACTCTTTCAGTAGAAAAAGAAACAACTTTAGCTTCTACCCATTTTGTAACAAAATATGTACAAACCAAGATATGTTTTTTATTTGATGATGAGAGATTTATTGGTCCTACGAAATCAATAGCCCATTTTTCAAAAGGCTCAATCATAACTTGAGGACATCAAGGCATCTCATTGGTTTGGTTAGGCTATCTAATTCCCTGACAGCTATCGCACCGCTTGACATATTGTTTGGCATCCTTGAACAAAGAAGGCCAAAAATAGCCAGCTTGTAACACTTTGTATGCAATTTGCTTATAGTCGAAGTGACCTCCACATGGCTCATCGTGGGCAGATTTTAAGATATCAATCACCTCTTCCTCTCTTACACATCTATGGATAATGAGATTTTCTCTAGTGTAAAAGAGGTCTCCTTGGATCCAGGAATATGCAACATTTTTCTGAATGATATTCCACTTTTCACGAGCAAAAAAGTGAGGTGGTAATTTTCCAATGACTAAATAGTTAGCTATGTCAATAAACCATTTAGATTTTGTTGACACCGAAAAAAGATGTTCATTAGGAAAATCATCATTAATAGGAATTGTTTCACTAGGATTATTTGATCTTGAAAGATAATCTGCTACTACATTCAATTTCCCTGGTCTATCAACAATAGTAATATTGAATTCATGTAATAATAGCAACCACCTAGTTACTTGTTGTGGTAAAAACACAACCTCTCATTATTGATGTGTTCATTTCAAATAATGGGGACCCTTTCTATAAAATTTTTGACTAATCACCTTTTAAGATTTTATTTAGCTAATTATCCTACGCTTTTGTTAATTTTTCATTTTCTTTGAATTCTTGTTTTGATTGCTTTGTTAAAATTGATTTTTTATAAGCTTCCCATTGACGCTTGTTATGCCTTAGTTGGTCAACTGGTTTGAAAATGGTACTCCTTTGAAGTCCCATCATTTATCTAGTCTAGGTTAAAAATGTTATTTTTATTCTTTTTATTAGTTGTAGTTTAGATAGGTAAATTAAGCTTTAGAAAATTTCATAAATAAACTAAACATCATTAAAACAAACCCCAAGATTAAAAATGTTATATTCCAATGTTAAATTTTAATTAATAAATTAATTTATATGTAAACATATAATATTAATTTAAATAAAATTAAATACATAAAAAATATAAAATAAAAAACATATAAAAACGAAAAAAACAAAAACAAAACTTCATCGCATCGGGAATTCTTATCGCAATTTTCTTAAAACCCCGATAGCCTTCATATCCCGATGGCCGATATGCGATGAAAGCCTCAAGCATTAACCAAAGCTTAAAGTACCATGTGTTTAATTTTCAATGCGATCACTCCATCGCATCGGGGTCCTCAATTGATACAACCCGACTCAACCATTTATGTGATGCGATATGGAGTCAAACCATTTGTGCGATGCGAGAAGAAGTCAAACCATGACTTTTAATTTAAAGCCATTCTGACGTTGGTTATTTCGAATTGATTTAAATTCATGGTTAAGTACATTAACGAATAAATGAAATGGTAATAGAATGTTAACATAAAATGATTTAATATTAAAATAAAAAATTAACAATACAATTGCTCCATCACATCGCAAATTCTCAACAAACAAGTTCTATAAACCCTCGACCTTAACTTTCCTCCGATGCGATGTGAAGTCAATTCATGACTTTTGCCTTAAAGCCATCCTCACATACGATTGTTTTTATTGATTCAAATTCATTAAAAGACTTACGTAAGTTATATTAACTTATATTATAAAATTGTAAATTAATTTTAAAACTAATTAATTAATAGATAATATATATAATTAATTTAAATATTATTTAGATTGATATTAATTAGTTTATAAATATTTAATAGGTAGTTAATTATATTAATATTAATTAATAAATAGCTAGTTTAGTTTATGAAACAATTAATTTAGAATTAATTATTAAATAATTAGAACTCTAATTTAGGATTAGATTTTTAATTAAAAACTCTGATTTTTAGCCTAGCCACAGAATTTCCAGATTTACGCCAGTTTTGACTCATCAACTTTGGGAGCTTATAGAATGAGTTGTACTTGGTCAAATGAAGCCCAGGATGACTCATTGGAAAGATAAAATCAAGGAGAACATTTCTAGGGAGGTTTAACTAATAGATTTGGTCATTAATTGGGTCAAAAATCATGCAGAATATCAAGCTCCGAAATTCTAAAACAAAATCAATTCTCTGAGTTATTTTCTGCTTTTTTATTTTTCCTAAGCCTCTTCTAATTGCAGATTCGCTCATCAATAATATCCTTGGCCAATAGAACCATCCCATGCATAAAAAAAGAGCTTATATTTTATTTCAATTATTTATTTAAATATAATTTGATTGGATTTGTTTTAATACTAGAAATGGTATTTTGATTTTATTGTTACATTTTAATTCATTTTGACTTCTTTTTGCAGGAAAACAGTAGAAGATATACGGAGAAAAAGATCTCAATCAATGAGAATGCTCCAGCAATTAAAGATAGAAATTTGGAGCAAATAAAATTGGATTGAGCAGATTTCTCTTCAACAAACTTTCATCTCAAGAATTCCTTTGCAAAAAATTATAAATAGCAGATTGCAGAATGGAATAAGCATTGCTCTCCTCTGCAATTCTGAAATTCTAAAAGAACTTTTGTAATAGGGATTTAGAGTTGTAGGTGGGAGGAGTGGAATCTCAGCTCTGGAGATTATTGAGGTTTTTTTTTTTTTTTTTTTTTTACATCCTGAGTTATGTATAATGAACAGAGTTTGCACTATTGTAGCTCTGTTTTTGAAAGCAGAAGCCTAGGCATTGTAAAAGACTATTAGAGACCGGAGCTGGAGAAATGGATTTAATAAACTGGTATTTCGAATACTATTGTTTTAAATGCTAGTTTCATTTTATGATAACAGAATGGTGTCAATTTGCTTACATATTTGTGCACTTTTGTCGGTATGGGTAATTTGCCTCTATTTTATGTTGTTATTTATCTCTACTCTTATGGGATGAATTTTGATTTCTGAGTAACTACTTACTCATAAATCTGTCTTTTAGTGTTGGATTAATAAATAGTGATATGTTGTGAACTTATTCCGCATATTATTGTCTAAGAATTCAAGTTACTGATTAACTAATCAATATCGCTTTGTGAACTTCTTCCTGAGTGTTGTTGATTGATTATTTCAGTTAAAGGGTCTCAATAGGATGTGTTTGGTATCCATAATGTTGGTTAATTGAACTATTTCATTAACTTGATATTCATTATAAACAAAACATTTAAATCTCAATATTTTAAATACCTGCTCTTGGTTAGGTTAGATCTATATCTGCCTAATTAAGATAGGATTAAGATAGTTTCTTTTTGCTTGCATCTTAGAAAAAGTTTGCATTTAGAGTAAATTCTACATTCTTTTAAGTCCTCTTCCCAAAGAGGCAAACTTTAGTAGTGGATTGGCTGAGCCCTAAATCAGCTTAAGGATCACTATCTTGCCTGATCAGCTAGAAGGACGATCTGATGTCTCTTTTCCATTGGTGAATGAAAGTCATATTTTGAATCCATTGGAGATTGGGAGAAGGTAACTGGACCTAGTTGAACCAGTCGGAACCACCATTCCAAACGGAAAAGGAGCTGCTAACCAAGGTCCGGACCAGGTGGTCTCCCCCATGTTGTTGCAGCGATTTTCGAGGCTTCAACATAATGGCGCTAGAAGGAGGGCCTGAAACTTGTTGTTTGTTGGAGTCTTTTCAATTTTAACATTCTATTAATCACGATGGATCCTCTTAAACTTCCAATTTGGAGTTGTATCCATGGACGTGCATCTTCCAATACTCCACCCGAAGTGGTAAGACTCTTGTCTTAGGTAAAATTTAATGGTGAGAGAAATTCTTCTGCTTTTAATCATGTCCTTCAATTTATTCAAAATGTTTCAGATTATGATTTTCAAGAAATTGATGAAGGCATCTTATGAAGAATTTTTACTCTCACATTTGTGGTAGAAGCTAGAAACTGGTGTAGAACTCTCCCGGTTGCTTCAATTCACAGCTGGGATCAATTTGTTACAATTTTCATTTGTAAATTTGACCGCTATGATTATGATCAGGTATGTGATGAAATTGAATATCTACGAAATGAAAATGAGTCTGTTAGAGATTTTAATATTTGATTTCATTTGAATTGTTTAAAATCTAATGTCAAAGATGAACCCATGAAAGAAGAATCACTAGGTTGGTTTGAACATAATTATTCTATTCCTCCTATTCCTGATCCATATGAAATTAGTTCAAGCTTTGTTCCATCCGCTTCCAATATAAATGATAAATCCAATTCGGATGTGGAAATAAATTGTGATGAAGAGGTTTCACAAAGCTTGGAAAATATTTCTGATCAAATACAAGAAGACAACAACAACAATTTTGGAGAAAGACCTGCATTGGAATCTGAGAGTTTCTCTGCATTAAATTCAAAAAATTAGATTGGAAATCAGCAAACGCAAGTAGCATTCAAAGTGAATAATAAAATTCAAACAACTGTACAAATTTCTGAATCTTTCCATGATGAACAAATGCCCAAATTAGAGCAGCAAAGCAATCTTCTTCAAAAGAGCATGAGCACACAAAGGGATGATCTAGAATCTGAAATTTGCAATGATCAAGCCTTAATTCCTATTCATAATCATAATTCTCTTTCTAGTTCACAAGTTGGAATTCGAAATTACTCAAATTCCATAATTCTAGCCAATCCTTCTGAAAGAGAAATTATTTCAAAACGATCCCCATTGTGCTGTAACATTAGTTGTACAAATAGTGATTTCAGTTTATTTTTGTTTCCTCACTTATGTTGTATAAAATCAGATTTATTTTCAGATTTTAATTCTCAAATTTTTGATACATTACACTCGCATATTGAGCACTTTACTATCAAACATTCAATCGATACATTGCCCTGTGGGAAAATTGAGGCTTTATATTATAATCAAGAGCATCAAAAGCTATTTCAATTTCAATCAATGCTAATGTTTTATCAAAAGCTTCTTTCTTCTCAAAGACAATATTAGCAAAAGAATGTATTTTTAGAAATATGCCAGCAATTTAATTTAACTAATAATTTTCCATTTCATAGGAAAGATTTCCACTCATTTTTCATTAATTCATTTGAAAAATATTTGGAAACTTTTCCTTCATGGAAGATTGTTAATAGTTTAACATTTACACATAACACTAACAGTTTCTTCCAGGCCTTTGAATTTAAAGGCTCATATCCACAATCTGGCCTGTTATCTCTTCCTTTGAACATTTCCCAATCCTTAATAGAAATCCATCCAGATTTCTATGATCCAATTGGTACTCAATTGGAAGGAAATTTTCATGAGAAAGAGATTTTCATTAAGCTTCTAATGATAGTTGTACATTCTGATTTCAGATTTAATTTTCTTAGTTCAATTAGATTTGTATTTTTATTACTAACATTTGAATTGTACATATATGCAGGAATAAAAATGAGAGAATGGTTACATTGGGAATATGACTATACCTAGTCATTTTTCATGTATATGGTTAGAATATGAGTAGAATTAATTTAGTTAGTTTGTTTTATGTAGTTAATTTATTTTTAATAGTTCTACAGATTAAAAATAAAGGAAGCAATTAGCCCTTCTCATATCATATACATGTTCAAGGAAATATTTGCCTCTTATCAGAAAATTTCTAATTCTTCCCTCCCATTTTTAAATCAAAATCTCTTACAAAAATACCTCTACCCATGAATACATCTCTGCCTATTTCGAATAATGTATTGACAGAATATGCACTTGGCACACATCCAAATATGTGTTGATATTCTTCCACAATTAGTGGCTTTATGCCATTCAGTCCTTTAGTTTATTATCTGATGTTGTAAAACACATCATATTTATTTACTAAAGGCATTATTGAACAATCACTATAACAATACAGATTTTTCTCAAGATTAATTCGGAATGAGCAGAGGCAATAAATTGTTGTTTCAATTCAAAAGGAAAGACTATTTTCATATTTATTTCTGGTAAATTTCAGATTTCTTGAACATGAATAAAAAGATTTTATTTAGGCCAATTTCACACTCCAATTTAGAATAAATAATAAGATGATGTTGAACGAAGTCAGAATTTTGATAAATCCAAGGAAAGATTTGAAGATTTGTGAGGTAAGATCTGCAGACAATTTCCTTCAAGGTATGCATTTACAATCTCGTTCTCATCTCTTATTAAGTTTCTCTTTTCCTTAGTTTATTTTTTATTCTTGTTCTGTTTTATTTACAGATTTTCATTTGTTTTCTCAAAACTTGAAGTAAGCAGCAAACCCATTTTAAATTTGCAATAGGTTCAGGGAAATTTTATTTTTGATTCATCAGAATTTGAACATTTTTAACTTTGCTTTCAACGATCAGAAAACCCAATTGAAATGTCAAGCAATATCATAGCATTCAACTTGATTTTCGTATTGTTGATACTTCAGTGAAAGTGTTTGTAATATTCTCAGACCGCTCTTCATCCCATATCGACGTATTGAGAATTGTTACATTATGCGCTTAAGATTGCCGATCGCAATCGCCGATTAGCCACGTCATTCATCGCATATCGGCATCACAGGAATCATATTGTGTTATATCGGGTCCTTAAAATTGCCGATCATCGATTAGTTAAGTCATCCATCGCATCATCGATATCGCAATCGCTTCCTTGCATTTTTATTTATGGCCATATCATTATTCTGAATCTACGATGCATGATATGCAAAGTACAAATCGCAAGATATAGTGTGCGATGTGCAATTTGTGACATAATTGTCCCCGATCCCTAATGTAATATTTATTTAATAATGTGATCGCTTCATTCCATTGCACATGTTCTCATCACATGTTTTCATATCGGCAATTTGCCATTGCAACATCCGATGCGATAAATTCCAATGCATGCCTCGAAGCCATTAAGATTTAATCAATATATGGCATAGCAACAAAGGTGAAGTCTTGCTGATTAAACTTGAAGCATGGTAAAGAAACATATGATGTGAATCATCCAATACGGCAATGTGTTGATCTAAAGCAAGCTTGGGTAACCACTATGGTAAGAGAGCAGTTAATGACCAATTTGCAGCATATTTAAATCATCTTGATTTCTCATATATTTCAGTTTTAAATATATAATTCCATAATTAAATAAGAAATTCAAGACCTTTCTATCTTCATATTTAAATTTTATCATCTTGGATTTGGTCTTGATTCTGGACAATTTACAAAATCATGGAGTTTATATGAAACTTATAATATTTTGAGAAAAGGTCATTACTGCAAATTCACATTCTCATTTCTGATGCATTGGTTTTAATTTCAATTCTTTAAACACTAAGCATTCCATTTTTGCATTTTACTGCTTGCTTTAGTTTAGATAAAAATAAATAATGATTTTGGGTTATAGGATTTTGGTTAGTTTGACTTCTTCAAGTTTTTAATGTTAATTAAAATAAGAAGTCAACTAGTTTGGAGAAACTAATACCTTTCAGGTAAGATCAAAAGCAATTACCCAATGGTAAGATTCATGTACCCACTTTCATTAATTTCCATTTTGTTACTTTAGTTTCAGTTTTGTTTTTATGATATATAAATCTGTTTTGCAGCTCTTCATAAAAGCTTCCAATCCTCAGCCAGATCATATTTTTGAAGTCCATGCTTTTCTCCTGGCTTAATTTCAAGAAGCAGTAATAATCCTCATTGAAACAGCTACACCAAGAAGTTTTGAATCCTTTATCTTGTTTCTCTAAGCATTCCTTTTATTAGAAAATGATTAAGTTGATGCTTTGAAACAAGAAGATTGATATCAGACAGGAAATTTTCATTGTGGCAGAATTTTATCATCACTGCTATCTAAAAACCCTAAAATAGTTACAACCTTACAAGGTATGATTTTTCTAAATCTCGACATAAGAAGGATTGATTACACGATTATTTTCTTTCTTCATATTGTTGAAACCTCGGTATAAACATTCTTATTTGAGTTTATCTTGCGAAACCTGGATTTTCCTTTCCACTTTTAAAATTTCTTCATTTTATTTTTGTTTGCTGATTTCTTTTCTCATTTTAGAATAAGAATTTTTTTTCCTTTGGTTTTCAGTTTTGATTTTGGTGACTTTGCCATGATTTATATGGAAGGCCTACTTGTTACCTAACAATGGTTGGCATACCCCCAGCTGCGAGTGAACAATAAAGAAGGTGGTACAGAGGCGGGCTTCCCACTGGGCAAGTGGCAACCTAGATCCTCCATCTGTCAAGCAAATCTATGGGCCTGCCACCCTCGCCATGTTATATTGAAGGAGGGCCTTAACTCCACCCTGCAACTAGCCGCCTACTGCATAATGGCTCGCCCGTGTTCTATTTCTCCGGTAATTGGTTTGCAGTCGGTCTACGTTGGTATGCTCATTGCTTGGGATGACGCTCTGCAGTATATTAAGCGCCAGCCTCTGCTGGTCATGCAATTCCTTATGTCTGTTCTGTTTGCAGTCTGGCGGTGGAGGCATTGTTTGTTCGGTTTGCTGCTGGTTTTCGGGCCTTGGCAACAGTCTCAGAGGTTTAGGCCTCAGCCATCAAATCAGAAGGCCTCGGTCTCTTCCTTTGGGCGTCCTGGATATATCGTCTGTAAGTATCAAGCTCCCGTTGTCCTCATCGTGCCCCTCAGCGCTCCTGTTGTTTTTGAATGTCGGCTCTCTGTGTATACTCTTATCGCCCCTTTGTGTCTCCTCTGCCTGGAATCTCTTGCCTTTTGTGCTCCTGCTAGCCTACACGCCTCTGCGCACGGGTTCTAGGCTCTCTGTGCCTCTTGGATCAAGGAGACTTAGTTCTCTGTGCAGACCCCACTCCAGTGTTATCTCACATATCATTCCAGAATGCCGCGAGAGCAGCTCCACCTTATTAGCAGAAGGGGCGGGTCTCGAGGAGGTTCCAGAGGTAGAGCTAATCCTCAGCGCTCCTCTCACACCACAGAATCCTCCTCAGACGGAATTGACTCTCATGGTGCAAGGCGAGGCCGAGGTAGAGGTAGAGGTCGAGCTCGTGTAGCTGCGTGTGCGCACAGCTCTCATCCCTCAACCCGATTTCGCTTCCCCTATTCCCTGGACATCTCAACCTACTTTGTGTCTGTTCGGATTGAGAAGTGCGACAATGCGGCAGCACCAGAAGTCTCTGAGGAGCATAGACCACCTTCTCCTGTTCACTGTCAAAGAATTCAGCCTGCAGAAGCCTCGGGTGCGGTGGCGGGTTCAAGCGAGCCAGCTAAAGATGACGCTCCATACACAGACTCGAACGCGTCAGATCAATACGGATGCAGGATCGTTGAGGAGCAGCCATCCACCTCTGTGGATGTTTGAGCCAGCCTCCACGTCGTTTTGGTCAGGATATGACCCAAGATGGTCATTTCGGCGGTTCAATTATGTTTGTTTGGTAACTTCAGTTCTCAGCCTTCTTCGTTGGATATTTTCTGACAAGATTAAGCAATACTCAGCTCTGTTCACGTCGGAAGCAGTTTTCATTTACGCCAATGTTTGCTGCTCTATCTTTGTCTGTATCACTCTCTGGATAAAGCCTGGGACTGTTGGTATGATCTGTGTCAATTTGTCTATCTTTTAGTTTCGGATTTTGTCAAACTGTTAGTCTTCCAGTTATGGTCTATGACAAGTGTATGTCCTCTAGTTATCAAGTGTCTGTTGGACAAGTCAGATTTCAATGGAAGTTTTACCCTCCAGTGTTAAAGTTCTGCTAAATCCATCTCAGTATGGAGAATTCTTGAGGCCAGCCTCGATGTAATCTTTTTCGTAACTTTTTGAATAATAATAGAAGTAGCCTAATTTACAAAAAAAAAAAAAACAATGGTTGGCATACACGAAGAAAAATGTGTTAATAGTCATCTATTAGTTTTTTCTTAAAACTCTTAGTAAAGTTTGAATTTCTTATTATAAAAGTAGACATTAATTAAGGAAGAGATTATCAATTTAGAATGGTTGACAAAGTATCATAAAATCAGGAGAAATTTATTTTTCATCAAAATTGTAATCATTTTGAGATTTCAATATTTTATTAAGATCTTTCAAAATTCTATTATCAGTCAAGAAAAATTATTTTTAACCAAGTAAAGACACTTTACAGCAAAGCACCTTTAACTCTGAAATTGTCATTCTTAACTCTTAAGGAGTCAATGATTCTCCCTCTCCCAAAAAGCCTTATTTTTCTACAGTATAATCCAGAGATATATTTAAACTTAAAAGATAAGAGGTCTCATCATGAGCCTGCTTACCATGATCATAGGGAAAAAATAGGCTGACATTACCAACACTGCTAAACTAACCAGGGTAATGGCTTATGATTGCAAACAATTATAAGACAAGGGGTCTCATCACGAGCCAGCTTATTCAGTCCAATTATAACCAGTGAATGACATTGTCAACTATATGGCTACCAAACCAGGACAATGGCTTTTAAGATTTATAATAAAAATAAAAAACAAAAAATAAAA
>APFE030635215.1:0-10762 GCA_000404065.3 Pinus taeda
ATCAATAAAATTTATTTTAAGAATATTATATAATTTTTTCTTACGAAATATGTCTAGGTTCCACCATAACATTTTATTTTGTGTGGATTCCTAGCACCCCATAGTCTTTTTCATTCCATGATTTGTACTCCTTGTAATCTATTATTACATGTATGCCTTACATGTTACATCTTCTAGACTAGCCAGTGTTTTAAAAGAAAAATTCCATAGCTTGACTTCACAATCACTCAACATTAAATCACATTAGTAAACTAGCCCATTGACCTAACAAATTTATACACATAAAGACACCCAAGGCTCACTTACCAATCTAATTATTATATAGATGTTCACTAGCCTTAATATCATATATATATTTACTAGACCATTTAGGGGTTAATCTAGGGGTATTACATCTTTTGATAACAATTCACATCATCTCACCCAATGCTTATTTCACAAGGATGAATAGAATGTTCTCAATAATTTCCATAGTGTTGCCTAAGATGACTAGTCTAAAGTTTCTAGCTTATCAAATGTGTTTCAACCACTCCATCCCTAATAAAATTATGGGTTGCAAGAATTCCCAAATATTTCCTCTCAAAACCAAAAAGCTGAAACTACACATGCATTTTGTCATCCCATCCATTACTTTTCTAAATGGGGGATTGATTGAACATGGAATCCCACATCCCACCAAAAATTTATTATAAATAGACCTGTGAGATTACTTAGATAATTGGACATAAGGGCCAATGTCTACATTTTATCATACTCCAAAGAAAAACAAATCATTTCACTAACTATTCCTATATAGTATAGATAATCAATTATAAATATATTTGAAAAATAATTTAAATAATTTATGTAGCATGTAGTATAGTGGAGTCATTATATTGCTTGAGATTTTAAAGTGATTACATGCATTTACACAAAACATTTGTCTAGATACTAAGTAAAAATATATATATTAAGTATTTCTTTACATTTTAAGATTCAATATCTAATGTTTCATTTCATATATATATATTTTATTAATAATATATATATATAATATATAATATAAATATATATATATATATATTTTTATAAAATAATAATTTTAAATAAGAAAAAAATATATATTATCAAATAATTATCTTAGAAAAACACACTTAAAATAAAGAAAAATAAAAACCAATAGATTAAAAATAAAAGATAAAATATTCTAAATTTTAACTTTATTATATTAAAATTAATAATAAAAAACTATTATTTTAACCAAAATTTTATGGACACCAACCAACCACAACTATATTTGAAAAGATAACCATTAAAAATATATATAAATTTCACCTTGATTATATTAATATATGAATGAAACTAATAGATGCTCATGGCATGAATAAAGAACATTTGATCACTTAAGTTCTCTTGGGCAATGGTGGATAACTTCATTTCTCTTATGCACTAATGAAAAACATTTGATATCTTTCTCTTGGTGACTACTATGCCCCATTCTGCTCATATTTGTTTGAAGCCCCATTCTGCTTTGTTTGAAGCGTTGAGATGGAAATTATTTCAAGATGACCTGGTTTGATGTTGCTCGCTAAGAGTGCCTTACTCATCACACTATTAGCTAAAATATGTGCACAAGTTGGGAGGCTATGCTAAGTAACCCTAACTTTTATGCCCACAAAAACATATGTGGGGTCATCGAGCATCTCCTTTGCTTCATTCAAATGCGTAAGAGAGTGACATTTTGGTGGCAGTAAAAGTGTGCACCCCTAAGATGATACGTCCCATCCACCATCCATGACCTTTCATACACCATCTTCTATATCTTTTTCCATATAAGCTCAACGTTGAAATCATGGCTTGGCACCACTTATAATTGTCAACGTTTATCCTACTGGTGCAATGCCACTCACAGTACTATTAATATGGTAATAATATAACGGATAGTTTCATATCCATCAAATAGAAATCTCTAATAGAAAGAGAAATTGAATGTGTTCCATTCCTCTCATTTTACCCTTTATTTATAGTTTTGGGTTATAATATTTGTTATCCATAAAATTTATTTTGAGAATACAATATCATTTGTTAGTAGGAACCATGTCTAGGTTCCACCAGAACATTTTATTTTTGTGGATTAGTAGTATCCCATAGTCATTTTCATTCCCTAATTTGTAGTCATGATAATCTATTATTACATGTGTGCCTTACTTGTTACATCTTGGAGACTAACTCTTGTTTTAACACACAAACTCCCTACCTTGACTTCACAATCACCCTAGCATTAAAGCACATTAATACACTAGCCCATTGACCTAACAAATTTATACACATAAAGAAACCCAAGTGTCATTGAAATTCTGCTTACCAATCTAATTAACCTCTAGATGTTAACTAGCCTAAATATCATATATATTTACTAGACCATTTAGGGTTTAAGCTAGGGGTATTACATATTTTGATAACAATTCACACCATCTCACCCAATGCTTACCTCACAAGGATGAATAGAAGGTTCTCAATAATTTCCATAGTGTTGCCTAAGATGACTAGTCTAAAGTTTCTTGCTTATGAAATGTCTTTCTTATAGAATACTTGTGGTGTTAAAGTGATTACACATGTTACATAAAACATTTGTCCACATAATAACTAAACATATATAGTTATCCTATATATATAATATATATATATATTAATATATATATATAAATATAATATTTCTTACATTTTATATAGATTTCAAATATCTATTCTTTTTTAACATTTTCATATATAGTTTATTTTTATTTTATTATAAAAAATAATTAATATAAAAACAAAAAATATAAGTTAATCCAAAAATGTAATTAAAAAACATTATGAACATATAAAAAATAAAAACTCCAGATTTAAAAAAAAAAATATTTAAATTTAAAAATTTATTATTATTAATAATAATAATAATATAATAAAATTAATTTTAACTAAAATTGTATGACACCGACCAACGCTAGAAATAAAAATTTAAAAATATATAAATTTCAAAGTGATTATATTAATATACGAATGAAATTAATAGATGCTTATAGTATGAATAAAGAACATTCGATCACTTCAGTTCTTTTCTTCCAGGGTGGACAGCTTCAGTCCACACGGGAGGATAACTTGGGTGGATAACTTGTGATGTCCCATTCTGCTCATATTTTTAACTTCATTTTCAACTTTTCACTTTCACTTTCGAAGCATTATCAGTCAGTAATAATAGGGGTCTGTCTTTTGTTTGAAGTGTTGAGATGGACGTTATTCCAGACAAACTCCTTCGATGTTGTTTTTTGAGAGTGCCTTACTCATCTCACGATAATCTGAAAGCTGTGTGCACAAGTTGGAAGGTTATGCTGAGTAGCCCTAGTTTCTATGTTGACAGAAAGATATGTGGGGTGAGCGAGCATCTCCTTTGCTTCATTCAAATGCATAAGAGGGTCGACATTCTTTGTGCAGTAAAGGTGTACGACCCTGTGACGGGGACTTCTGAGATGTTACCTCCCATCCACGATCCAGACTTTGTCAGAATAACACCACTGTGTCGGTGCGCTGCTGTGAATGGGAAACTGCTTCTCATTGGCGGATTCTACCACTATAGGAAGAGGGTATACGTTTATGACTTTGTATCTACCACATGGACCCGGGGAGCTGACATGCCTACAGCTAGATACTCCTTTGGGTGCTCTGTCTCTTCTGCCAATGGACTTGTCTACGTCGCCGGTGGTATCAATGACCATGGCACTCCCCTGGCATCTGCAGAAGTTTATAACGTCTTCGAAGACAAGTGGGATATTCTGCCTCCTATGAACCAACAGCAGGGCCAGGGATGCCACGGTGTTTTCATGCAAGGTAAATTCATGGTGTTAGGCGGAGGCCAGTTCAACAGAGATGCCGAGGTTTTTGATCCGACTACGCGAAGGTGGAGAAGGTGTGAAGATAGTGAGAGGTTGAGTAGAGATATCTCGAGAAGTTGTGGTGTTGTTTCTTTTAGTGGAGAGTTATATAGATTCACGAAAGAGGAAGTAATAAAGTATGATGGTGCGAAAAGTGTTTGGTGTAGGTTTTCTTCCGCAACATTTTATCGATTTTCCATGTGCTACACAATGGTGCCACTATATTTTTGTAAGCGGAACCGCCACTCACACACGGGTCTCATATTTGTTCAACCCGTCAGTGGCGCAGTGGACTGAAGTGAACGGTGTTTACGAGGAAGGTTCTACCTTGATCAAACATGCAACAGCCCTAGACATTTGAATGGAGTGAGTTATGCCACCTGACTTATATCGGTTGAAGTGTTTGTCCGTTCAATTAAAATTTATTATAAAATTCTCTTAAATTATTTAAATTTTATATATTTATGGTATTCTAACTTTTAATGCGGATATAATAGTCAGAAATTTTCATTTTCGGTTGAGTAAAATTTTCGGTTGAGTAAAATAGGTAAGGTTTTTAAATTAATTCTTTTATTATTAACAGATAATAAAAAAATGATTTAGAAACATGTAATAAGAATTATAAAAGAAATCACAATTTAATTTTTAATTCAAGTATTTTTGTTTTGATTCTTTAATTTTTATTAATATACATATAAATATATATATTTGTAACTGAAGGTATAAAAAATAACCACTTTTATTTTATTTTTCTTGAATTTCTAAATTGTTTATAATATTTATCTTTAAATTTGTTTAATTTTTTTCAAAGATAGCCAAGTTTTATTATTTTTTAAGACTTCCTTAAAAGTGTTGTTTTTTTAATAAAGTTTTCAAGGCATTTTTATTAAATGTTTGATGATTTTCCAAATACTTTCATAGATATTTAGAAAACTAATTGTTTATAATATTTATCTTTAAATTTGTTTAATTTTTTTCAAAGATAGCCAAGTTTTATTATTTTTTAAGACTTCCTTAAAAGTGTTGTTTTTTTAATAAAGTTTTCAAGGCATTTTTATTAAATGTTTGATGATTTTTCGAATACTTTCATAGATATTTAGAAAACTAATTGATTGTTTGATATAATTCTTTAAGTATAGAAAAATTTCTCAAAATTTTGTAATCTCAATGGCTTGTAATTTCTAGTGTGGGCTGTATTATTGTTACTTCAAGTTCTTGAATAGATGATAGAGCCATGAATAAGAATATTGGATTAAGAGTTTTTTCAAACTCATATCTTTTTTTCCAATCATAAATTTTTATATTCTTGTTAGGAAGAACATCCTTATCATTTGACACACTATTCTTTTATCATTATTACTTTAATATTTCGCTATAGGAATTTATTAGCAAACTTGAAATAATGGAAGTGGCCACAATTGAATAGAGTAATTAAATTAATATATCAATCTCTAAGTTTATCAAGAGCTTAAATTTATTTTTCTTTCTTAATAAGTTTGTAATCAAAATAGATTTAAACTGATAAAGAATATAAGTATAAATTTAAATTATTAGCTAATAATATTAAAATTCACAATTTGATCATCAAATATAAAAAATACTACTAATATTTATCAAACATTTTTACATGTCTATATATTTTAATTAAAATTCACAATTTGATCATCAAATATAAAAAATACTACTAATATTTATCAAACATTTTTACATCTCTATATATTTTAAACCATTCTAATCCTGTAATATTTATGAAAAAATTTTATATGTTTATATTTTAAGATTAATGAATATATACCTAACCTAAAAATGTTATTTCTGAAAGATTAAATACCCTACTCCACTTGGGAATACGATAGAATTAATACCAATAAAAACCCGGTCATGAAAACAAGTGCTATTAATATTATTGGTGTGTTACACCATTAAAGAAATTGAAAGTAACAAAACACTAACATCATAGGCAAATGCGATAATAACCCAAATAACAAATGCAAAGATTAGCTGAGAACTAGCTGGGTTCTCAGAGTGGCTGTACTTCAGAGTTGGGTTCAACTTGGATGGGAATGGATTTCAACATTGTTCTTTGTTTCTATAGGTTCTACAAGTGCACGGATTGGCTGTTATTTTGGAGAGATATTTTCACCCAAAGTAGAGGAGGAGATTGTTTATTGTGCGAGAGAATCTGGTGCAGGGCTATGGGATTCTCTGGCTGGTGAATTGGATTTTTGGTAATCGTTTTTAAATAAAAAGTTATATTTTACAAATTAATACAATACATAAAAAGTTATATTTTACAAATTAATACAATACAGTGGTTGTCAATATTATAAAGTGAAATATCAAAGTTTTTAATTTTTTATAAAATTATTCTTATTTTTTATTTTATTTTTAAAAAGTTTAAAATTTTAATAATGCTTTTTGAGCTATCTTTCTATATATTAAACTTATTTGTATTTATATGTTATTTTTCTAAAATCAAAATGTTTATATTATATTATACTACTTACAACATCTCTACTCTATAGAGTTGGAGTGTAACGAAGAGTTTGGTGAGAGTGCACCAACTATGGAGCGCGGGCGAGCTGAACAAGGCGGACAGCGGAAGGGAAAAACGCAAGGGTCGAAGTGAAAAATGTGACTAAGTGCCTCGGGTACAGGCGTGTCTCGGGTATGGGCACCCAAGCGAACCTGTCGACATGTGGAAAACTGAAAGAAATGGCCGAAGGGTGGGTCGCTAGGTGAAGCTATTAGACAAACATGGCAGTTTGGAAGTGCATGAGTAGGATGGCATGGAGAGCCATTCCATCATCCAACTAACAAGCATTCAAGTGTCCATGTATGCAGAACAAGAGTGCGAGGATTGAAGGTTGAAACGAAGGCGCGGTGTAGGCAGATGAGGGACGAAGCACCTACACCCGAACAAAGAAGTGTGAGCGTCGTTACGTGAGCCAGGGCACAAGTAGAACAGCACGGGCTTGCGAACACGAGTTTTGTTGAACTGACAAGTTTTGCGGAATGAAGGTTGGCTGAATGTCGGGCGAGGGTGCGGTAGGGCATCCCGGTGAACAACATGTCAAACAGAGGGCATGGCAAGGCGTCCAGTTGAATGGGTGGTTGAACACCGAGTGAGGGCAAGGCACAGTGTCCGGGTGAACGGTGGGTTGGTTGCCAGACAGATGTGCGAAGTGGGAAGGCAAGCAAGGGAATGAGCGGCCATTCAAGCGGCGAGCTAAATGACTCGTACACGAGCTCATGTCGAGTAGGTCATGTGATGGTGAATGAAGGTGTTTGGGCAAAACGTGCGACAGGTGAAACAATAGGGCGCCCAAGGGCGCCCAGTTAAACGAGCACTTGGTGGAAACATGGAAGTTGCCTGAGGGCATGCGAAGGCATCACGAGATGCGTGAGCACTGGCTGGTAAACGGTTGAACCCGTTCAGGTGAAATTGTGGGCAAACGACGAGTTGGTCGACGGGTAGTTCGGGTGACCCTGACTGTGGAAATATTCTAAGTGTAAATTCTGGGGTTTATCTAGAGATTGTAATTCTGAATATTAACATTATTGATGTGGGTAGACTCATAATTGCAAGGATTTTCCCCTCCCATTATAATCTGCTATGCACTTGAATGGTAATGATGTTAATATGATTCATGGTTGTGAATGTTTAAAGAAGATTTCCGTTGTGTTAATGAAAGATATGCTTAGTTGTTGAAAAATAAATTAAGTATAGAAAGTAGGCGTAGTCAACAATCATTAGTATTATTAAAAAGAAAAGGGTCAGTGGCGCCGCACCTCCTATAGTGTGGTTGCAAGAGTATCGAAGTGACATTTAGTATTAGAGCTTTATTCAGAGAATTATGATGATGAGTTGATCCCACTGCACTAACATGATAGCTGGTATCTAAGCTTGATTCAGTCGAACCACACGCACGAAAGGAATCTGAAAGGTGATTCAGATTCACATTTTATGGTCTACACAAGATCGAAAAGAAGGAAGATAATGGAGATGACAAATGAACCTTAGATCATGACACGTGAATCTAGCCATAATGTGGGAGAGGCTTTCCTGGACAGGGTATTAGAATGAATGGACAAATTGGGTTCTTATTAGACTTCGATGAAGGCTGAGAACATGCAAGTTCGTGAACGGGCTAGTTATTGAAGTCACTGGGATCTCTAGTAATTATTACCTGGTTATTGTAGCTTTCCCTATGTAAGCCCAGTTGCAATTTCCCCAACTTATTGTACCACAACATATATTATTAATAAAAGTTGGCCATTCGGGGATTTGTAGAAATTCATAGTTCATGTCTATGCATTTCTGAATTTTTTTTTGTTTTTATCTTTGCGTGTCTTTGTTATCATTGTAAAATTCCCATTAGGAATATTACAATGGTATCAAAGCATGATCTTGGCCAGTTGTGGAGTAGTCAGTAAGATCATGGAATATTTGGGCATGTATGCTCTATGATGGGTGAACTATAGAAAAACCCATGGCTCAAAGGAGAGTAAGTATCATTGAGGGAAAAATTACCATGACCCACTTTGGTGGTTTAGCTAAAAGTTCTATGAGAAAATGGGTATAATAATTGGACACATTTCTAGCTAAACGTGATGAGGGAGGCACACATTATTAGACGTGCCAATTTGTACTTAGATGGAGAGGTTATGGAGTGGTGGTAACAAGGCCTGATCCCTTTAAGTCATGTACGTGCCACATCCTACACAAATTTCACTCAAAGTCTGATGGAGCGATTTGACCAAAAGGACACTATACCCCCTCAAAGGGAGTGGATAGGATGAGGACAGTTAGAGGATGATACTAGGAGGAATTTATACTGGTGGAGACCTTGCTCTAGATGTCAGAAGCTCGAGGAGGAGGTTTAGAAGGAGGACATGCAGGATGGTGAGGGGAATGTTGATATACCTTGTGTGGCATTAGAGTCACCATTGTTGGAGGCCTCCTTGGTTGCTCTAGTTGACACCTTGGTTGAGGGACTGTACAATACACTTAGAGGGCCATTTATTGATTGGATGCTAACAGTTGATGAGGTACTCGGAACTATGACCCAGTTTCGATATGATGACCTCCCACAACCGGTTGATGAGGTGCCTAGAGGAATACTTGTCATTGAGGAGGTACTAGAAGAGACAGAGGGGTCCAATGCGGTGACCAAGTTTACAGGGGATAAATTCCCTCCATAGTTTCATTAGTACCAGGCTAGCCTTCTAGCATTCAGAAAGAAGCTGACGACAGTATGAGAGGCCATTCTGTAGAAAAATGAGGAGTTGGAGGGCATGAGAGCCATTTGTGCTGAGTCCAAAGGCAAATTACCTCATGTTGGGGAGTGGTTGGTTTCCCTACTAGTGCAGCTAGAGTGTACATTGGAGAGTGTGATTAGCTCTCTTTGGGAATAGATAGATGGGGCTTGAAGAACTATTAGGTTACCTTTGCCCATTAGATAGAGAGAGACAAATATACGTAGTATGATTTCATTTGTTGACTAGGATAGTGAGAGGGCACGGCCTCAATCACACAGGGTGCAACCATTGCATGATGGGTTGTTCTATGTGTTGGATTTCATGCAGTCAGTCCCTCTCTTGGGGTTAGATGATGAGATATTTTTAGTTGGTAGATGGTGGAGGGGGTTGGACTCATGGAGATGGACATAGTCCAGAGCAAAGCTTGGTGGGAGCTCCCAGACATCGAGGGTAATAGATGCCCAGATTGGCATTGGGATCTAGGTGGGGCTTCTTGTACGATATCAAACATACAAGATGGTTGTAGTATTCCTAATGGAAAATTTGCAGTGATAACAAAGGCAAGTAATAACATTAACAATAAAATTTTATTTCACTACGGAACATATGAACATAAATTTCTAATCAATATCCTAATCGACACAATTTTCATTAATAAGTAAACTGGAGTGCAATAAAAGTTGGATGACGTGTACCTGGGCTTGCACAAGGCAAGCTAAAAGCCTCAAGTGATCAATACGAAGTGCTCAGCTACTGTAAATTTGTTGCTCCCAGAAAACTGCTTTGTCCCCTCATAACTACATTGTTCACTGACTTCAAGCTGTAATTTCTCCCCTCAAAACAACCAAGAAATTTCTATAACTTTGGGTATGTTCTCCTCTGCAAAAACCTAGAGAAGCTGAGACACGGCTTTCCCTCATTTTGACTTGCTAAATTCGATCTCTTGGGGATTGGCCAAGTTTTTCTACATTTCTAGTTGAATTGGCCCCTTGATTTGGCCCCTCAAAATGGCCCAAAAGATTTCATAAATGTACAATTTTGATCCTTGGTAAAGCCCAGAAAACCCAGAAAGGGTTTCCCTTGGTTCAAACATTCAAAAACTGACTCTTTAGAGCTTTCCTCTCCTCCAAATATGAATTTTGTTGTTATGACTAATCTTGTCAATATTTTCACTACTAACTCTACCAATCCTCTTCAAATGGCCCTCTAAATGATCTACCATATACCCAAATCCAAAATCCCTTGGATAATGTTTCCCTAACAAATCACCCTACAATGACAGCATAGTAATGGATCCTGGTTGTGTCTTATGCTCCAGAAATGTGTATGACCTTAAACTAATGCTTCCTCGAGTCTCGGTGTTGAAGGAAATCCTTCCTAGGGTGGCACTCGAATTCACCGAAGAAAGGTTGAGCTTCTCTCCTTGGGAATTTGTTGTGCTAGGCATCACAAGGTTGGCTCAGGTAAACAACTAACATAATTTTGATTTTCAAATAAATAAAAGACCCCCATTTCTTCCTCATTCCTTCCTTTTATAATTGTTGGTCATGCATTCCATTTGGGTCCCTCAAGAAATTTTATTTTCCTCAAGGAATTTGAATTCCTTCTTC
>APFE030635218.1:0-10753 GCA_000404065.3 Pinus taeda
TCCCACCCTAACCCCCCTATCTATGTAATGGGACCACGTCATAGTCAAGAGTCAATAAAGCCCATATTAATAATTGTAAGTGGTTAATCCGCAATTAATAAAGGAACCACAGTTAGTTGCAAATGGGCCGACAGTATTAGTAATAAGCGGTATTAACCCGTGGTATTACACGTAGGAGTCATATATAAAGGATAGAAACTCCCTACGAGGAGCATCGTGTCTTATTTTTGTAATCGAGCTTTGCTCTATTGGAGGTTGCCCCCTCGAAGAGGCAAGTGAACATTACTCTCTGCATAATAAAATCATTGCCATTCTATGTTCTGGGTATCTTTTCTTCGCATATTCTGTGTTCTCGGTCTCTTTTCTTCGCATATTCTGTATTTGGGTATCATTGCAGGTTAAGAGCATAATAAGTGGTATCAGAGCTACAACAAGTGGTATCAGAGCTACAACATCAGCAGGACAAATCAGATACTCAGAGGCAAGGACGAGTGTTGCAGCCTTTACCGATTCCAGAGAGGCCGTGGATGAGTGTCTCGATGGACTCCATCACTCAGTTACCACAGGTTCAGGGTATAATGGGATTATGGTCGTGGTTGATCGTTTTTCCAAGTATGTTGTTTTTGTTCCTAAAAAGATGCCATGTGGAGCCGAGCGGACTGCGGAGTTGTTCTTTAAGAACATAGTGAAGTATTGGGGGATGCCATTGAGCATTGTGTTGGATAGAGATCCACGTTTTACAAGCAGATTTTGGACCACATTGTTCAAGTTAGTTGGGACAGAGTTGTTGATGAGTTCGAGCTACCATCTGTAGATAGATGGGCAGACCGAGAGGATCAACGCATTGCTGGAGGACTACTTGCGACATTATGTGACGACTGATTAGAAGAATTGGCCTGAACTCTTGGATATTGCTCAGTTTAGCTACAATATTCAAAATAGTTCTGCGACGGGGTATAGTCCATTTGAGTTGGTGAATGGGCAGATGTCGGTCACACCGCATACCGTAGTGACAGGAGGTTTTTTGAGGAGTCCTCATGCGAAGAAGTTCATGAAGGCTTGGGATGAGACCTTGGAGTTAGCACGGTTGCGCTTGCACGAAGATGCAAGGAGAATGAAGAAATATGTTGATCGTGGAAGACATGATGTGCACTTCAATGTGGGAGATGTGGTGTTTCTCAGGATTACTGGGGAGCAGTTTCATCCAGCTAAGGGGACTACGAGCAAATTGACACGGAAGTATGAGGGACCATTCCGAGTGAAGAAGAGAGTGGGGGAAGTTGCTTATGAGTTGGAGCTTCCGCACCATATGCACATGAAGCATCTAGTTTTTCACATGAGTCAGTTGAAGAGATGCAGGCTTGATGTTGATCATCCAGAGAGAGCTCAACCACCGAGAGGACCAACCGGGATCGTGGACAAGCCAGGACTGGAGTTGGATAAGATTTTGAGCTAGAGAACTACAGGGATTGGTTGCCACATGAAACGGGAGTATCTTGTCAGATGGAACAATGCACTAGAGGAGGAAAGCTAGGAACCAGAGGACTCACTTTGGAGATGGAAGAAGAAGATTGCGAAGTATTAACGGAAGATACTGAGGTAGTCGGGATTGTCAAGGGCGCCAATGATTTCTAGTGGGGGAGGATGTAACGCCCTGCGGTCATGCGGTCTGGCGTGCGTGCTCCTCGCTCCAAAAAATTGTCTAAGGCATAAATGCGAGCGACCAAGGACGAAATACGCAAGTATAGATGGGTTGGCGCTCACATGTTTATAGGGCGAGTCAAGGAGCACTCGTCCACAAACCGACCAAGGCGTGACGGCGAACGATGGGTGAATCGGTGGGGCGGTCCCGCGACCTGGGCGGGCCGACCACACGAAGGCATCGCAAATGCGTTTGAAGACACGATGGTTGGACGCTTTGGTGAGTCGGCCAGGTAGGAGGTCGCCACACGGTTGAACCGTATAAACACATGGAGAGAACACTGATTTGGAGGCATCAACTTCGCAGTTGATCCATCGCTAAGGGAAAAGTGCGAAGTCTCTTGTAACCGCAGCTTGAGGCGCGCTTGGGGATGCACCCACCGAGTCGGGCAAGGCAACTTCATGTGCACTTTGTGTAGTTGGGTGGAGGTGCGGGTGGAGGGCATAGTGAGGTGGCCACCCACCGATTGTGTGAGACGGTTGTGAGTCGTGCGGGTGTGCACGGGCGGGCCTGCTCGTTCAGGCAACACTTGCACATATTGTATATTGTTGATTTTGTGTTGAAGGTTGTGGTGTGACCACCGTGCGCTCTTGCATGGGCGGGTGCCCAACCTCGGTTATGAACACTGGTCGAGCCCAAGCTCCGGTCATCGTACTATCTTCTCACATATATAATAAAAGATATTCTCTTGCATATTGTTAGTGTTCTTATTGCTGTTCTATATTATTATTAATGGATTCCACACATTAGTAATGTAATTCATGTTTATAATGAATGTTGAAGGCGTAGTTCGTAAAGTAAACTAACAATGGAAAAAGTTGGTTACTTAGGCGGTGCCACACCTGGCCGATTTAAGGAAAAAAGAATTGGGGGCATGACACATAGCCTCTAAGGCTTTTGAGTGGCAATTTAAAAAAAGACTTATGTGAATCAATCACATACAACCATGAGGATTTAGAGGAAAATGCCAGAATATAAGGTAAAGAAGGCTTATAACTTGAAGAATATAAAGGGTACAAGGTAAAAACATTTTATAGCTCAAATCACGTTGTACGAATTTGGTATAATTGAATTCACTTTTATATACAATAGAAAATGTTAACAAATATAATTCTTTTAAATTTATTTTCAAAATAAAAATACAATAATAAATGATTTTAAAACCGACATTAAAAAAGAATTTAAGATAAAAAATTTGATCTCTTATAATATTTCTTTCTCAATCACTAAAGTGTTAAGTGCTAACATGAACATATGCCATAAAGTCAATCCATTTCCAAAATCCAAACAAGGAAGGCTACCCGGCAGCTAGTCCCTGCCCTGTGAATAGTAGGCTAATTTCTTTGCGAAGCTCATAGTTTTGGTTACTCATTTATCAGTAGGACTTTCCAATAGATTCAGTAAAGAGAGGAATAGTGGTGGAGGTGCGCAAATAATGCATTGGAAATCGACATCCAATGCTATCCACCGCGCCTGCAGCAACACACTGTATCCAGAATTCTACGTATCCACCATTTCAAGCTTTCCTGGATTATCTAAATGGCTAGACCCCATGGAGATTGTGAAGGTTGTTGTGAATCTGAGTATAAATGCAGTGGAGGAGGAAAATGCCAAAGCCCGCAGCCTATCTCGCCCCGATCTCGACCAAAGACAACGTGGCGCCCTACAAGATTGTTTCGAGTTATTCCACGACACACTCCATGAATTGCACGGCACGTTCTCAGATTTGAAGAACGCGAATTTCATGTCAATTCCATAGTACGCCAGTGACCTATAGACATTGCTCACCGCGGCCATCACGAACCAGTACACTTGCCTCGATAGTTTCTCTGGCAGCAATGGGAATCTCAAGCAACGTTTGCTGGGAGGGCTGCGGAATGTCCCTCATCTGGTCAGCAATTCGCTGGCTATGGTCAAGAATATTTCAGTAGAAGCTTCAAGCGTGGCTAATCAGCGGCGAACTTTTCCGACTCAGAATCGCTGTCTGTTGTCTGATCAATCTGATCCCAATTTCATGCCCATGGATTCTGATGGTTTTTCGACCTGGATGTTGGCGGATATCGAAGCCTTCTACAAACCTCTACAAGCATGGTGAAGCCGAATGCCATGGTTGCGAAGGACGGCAGTGAAAATTACAAGAGCATTACAGAGGCAGTGCATAAGGCTCCCAAGAATAACCAGACGAGATACATAATTCATATAAAAGCAGGAGTTTATGCAGAGAATGTGGAGTTGCACCAGATGAAAACAAATATCATGTTCATTGGAGATGGCATGGATGTTACAGTGGTGACCGGAAACTGAAATGTGAAGGACAAATTTACAACCTTTCGTTCTCCAACTATTGGTAAATCATCTGATTTCTTCTCTCTTTGGTCACATATTTATTCAAAATAGTATATGAAATCTTTCTGGAAATTAAAAATGCAATATTTGATGTTAAAGTTGTCTCTTTCTGGATTTCTGGAAATCACAATTAGGTGCTTGCTTTCTTGCTGGCAAGAAAGTTGGCTCACTGCATTAGTATTGCCTTTTTGGAGGCCATACAATGACCTAGCAAGAAAATGGCCTTAGCATAGATTACATTTTTAAATAGATTAGTATAATTTGGATAAGTTTAATGTTTAATGTTTATTGGTTAAGGTCGATATATATCTTCAGGTATAAGTTTAAATTGAAATGTTATAAAAGTTTGTTATGAATCCTACAGGTTTTGTGATAGACTAATCTCCTAATAATGGTGTCTTATTGCTTAAACTAATGATCATTACTCGCTATTAAAAATATGATATATCAATAAACCTTTAGTATGGTAAGTTGATATAATATATGAATAAGAAGTGATAAAACCATGGCATAATCAGAAGTGGCATGGTTATGCCACCTAGAGGACATGTGTCTTTTATAATAAGTTAAAACAATTAACAAGTGGGACAAAATATGAGTAACACGTCACTGGACATCTCAACATAGCCATGTTTAAATGACATGTCAGAATTGGATCTAAGGTTTCATGCTAAGGTATTATATCGTTGTATTGAGGTTTTGTGAAGTTTTTTCATATTAAAGGGCATGGTCGATACCTAATATGTAACACATCTAATATGTAACTTTACCTAGAGCCTTCAATGGTTTCCTACTGGCCACTTTCTTTCTCCCTTACCACGTGCATTGCATGCAAGCCATGTGTACATGTGTTGGCATGTGTAAAACTTATGTTGGGTAGCGGAGGCGTCATACCAAAACCTGAAACAGCAGATCAATGCTCTAAGGTAGCAGGGAGGTGAGGGACTCATTCTCTGTGGCAGCGAGGAACCCCCTTTCTCATCATTTACCAATAAAGATGTTGATTCAAAAATGGGAGCATCAGAAGTTTCACCTTTCTTAGTAAACTCAGGAACCAAATTAGCTTAACTCTGAATGTGTAATGATTCTGAAGGAGGACATGATCCAGAAAATGCCTGCATTGATGTCAAAGTGCTACTTTCCTGCTGCAATGGAGACCTTGTATAAACAACTGAAAGTTTTGGATGAAGTTCGAGAACAGGTAAGTGTTTGATCTCGGATTAGGCTCATTGCGGATACCTGCTGGAGAACCAGTTTGCATTTCATTACATGAGTTTCGTATAATGGTTTGGGGGGCAAGTTTCTCCTAGCAAGTGGTATCATTTTGTACCCCGTGTAGATCATGAGATAAGTTAGCAAAGCTGGATGTTTATAGCTACTCAGTGGGTACTCTCCTAGATGGTCGCAATGCTGAAGGACAAACTGAGGGGTTATGCTGAGCTTGTCGAAACTATTTTGGAGTATCCTGAAGCAGATGTCGAGGTTGGCTGCTGGAACACCTGACTCTTTAAAAACCCTGATAAGGAGAGAAGCAAATGTGAATGCAAAGCTAAAAGAGAGCTTGGGCCCTTTTGTTGCTCATGTTTGTGCATTTTGTGGCCAACCTGACTGCATGCGGGTAAGGCTTTCAAATTTTTGTTCAATAATATAGTCAATATATTCTTCCACTACATAGTACTGAAAATTATTCATTACATTTTAAAGAAGTATTAGACGCTAATTAAAATATCTATCAATGTGTTGTACATCTTACAAACGTTCATAAATTTTTAATTGGATATTAAAAATACATAATTACATATTAATATATTCTTACACTACACAACAATTTATTAAATGCTCAGAATGAATTCATTGAGATTCCAAAAGTCGAAGAGTGTATTTTTATTTGGGCTGAATGGCGTTAATTAACTTTTAGACAATAAGAGCTCTTGTTGGTAGGGGCTGATCTTAATTGTACAGAGAATATGTTTGCTTTATTTATGCATTTCACTATACAAGTTCTGGTTAATAAACGATCCTATTGTACAGAGAATATGTTTGCTGGGCTGATCCTATTGTACAGAAAACACGTTTGCTTTATTTCTGCATTTCACTGTACAAGTTCTGGTTAACAAACGATTTTTTGGAGAAGTAAGATTTCATTTTTGTTTTGTTTTGCCTTTTAGTTTCCTTTAAATATTGCTATTTCTCTTAGATCAGGTGAATTTACATACAAAAATTGTTTGATACACCTGATATATGTTATGGTCAAGAGCGCCTGGCTAATCTGCATTTGAATATGCCATAGGCACCTTCTGCAGACTAATAGATTACAGGTAGCGATCCCCACAGCCGCTAAAGGTAGCTGGAGCCGGGATTTGTCTCAGTGACAGAGATGGTTTCCTTTTTCTGTCCTGGCTGACTGAGATCACAGGTGAGGATGGTGAGTCGTGCCGAACTGACTGAGATCACAGGGAGCGATCCCACAGCCGCTAAAGGTAGTGGAGCCGATGAGTCTGTCTCGGCGAGAGAGATAGGTTTTCTTTCCTGTCTCGGCTTTGAGTCTGCATAGTAGATCTCGCATAGTCTGCATAGGTCTCGGCATCTACATATAGCTCTGAGTCTGCATAGTAGATATAGCCGCCGAGGTGTTACAAAATAACCAGATGGCAGTGTCAAAGTACCAGATGGCAGTGTCATGTAACCAGATGGTAGTGTCATGAAGACAACAAACAATCAACCAACTTTGATATTTCATTCGTTTGCATTCGGTACCTCCCATAGCATTTAATGCTTCGAACTAATGCTAACATTAGTTTAACACTTTCAAAATCCAAATAAAATGTAAATGAAACCGATTAATAAAATGAATATAGTATATAGTTTGGCCTCCCCGCCTCGGGAAGAGGCCAAATAACACGGTAAATAACAATGTACTAAAAAACTTTCAATATATACCAGCAACCGCCATTAAGAAACAGCTCACAAACAGCTTAACTAATGCTAGCATCGAAGTTTAATATAGTCCCTGGCCATTACCAGATAGCAAGGACTAATAAGTACAAACACCCTCTAATTATCTGATAGAAATTTGAATAAAATTAAAACTACCAACTACAAGTAAAGGTAACTAGTTCAAATCCACAGCACACCAATCTCAATAGAAAATACGTCGAATACACAGCAGACGAATCTCAGAACTCCCATTTGTAAACGCGAAATTGACATCAATCATATCAAAACATTTAATCCACTACCAATTTTACAATGCAACCGTCAGCAGAATTCGAAAATTATCATCATATAATGAGCTTGAAGAACGGCATCTTTCTAAAATGTATTTCTGCAACATATCATTGCGACACAGTGGCTTCAGGTGGACAAAATCATAGCTTCTCGCCGGTTTTTATGGTCGAAACTGATCCATCGTTTTCAACTGCTGTTGAGTTTATGAAGATGTGATCAATTTATTCCAAATTTGAGGAGTATCAATCACACGAGGAGCGTGAAAAGTCACTGAATTACGATAATAAGAAATTCAAAATGTATTTATGCCGTAAATGATTGCGAAACAGTAGTTTCATATATAGAAAGTGATATTTGCAGGTAGGATTTTATGGTGGAACCACTATCAATTAATTATTTTTATTTTCAGTTGTATAATGTCTATGAGTAAATTAATTAAAATCAATATATTTTTATTTTAAATATTGATTTAGTATGAGTATGAGTTGGTAGATCAAATTTTTTCAAGTGTAAATTTATTTTGGAGTGCAAAAAATAATGTGTAATTTTTTATTGTTTGTCTGAATTTGTAATTTTAACTATAATAGACATTACACAACATGTGTATTGAACATTTTATCAACACATTTTAAACTAGGTTTTTGTTAAAGAATTTAGACTTTTGTGATCCATAACATTTGTTTAGAATTTTTTGGCGAAATCACATAAATTGATCATTTGTCGACGCGTTTCGAACCAACCAATGTGGTTCATCGTCAGGACAAATTGAAGATACAGATCTAGTATAGCGTGTTATTTTTCAACTTAAGACCCCAGTTAAATCTAAAATAATATTACTTTTTTATAAATATTATCAGATCTACGGAGTCAAGTAAACTGGGTAAAAACAAACCAGAAAAGTGATTAGATATTAAATTTATCTATTTAATTATTTAAATTATTAATAAATACATATATTAATAATATTTTCCAGTAACCAATATAATGCTATATTTAATGTTAAGTTATTAAATTATTAAATTAATTACTAGAAAATTATATTAGAAAATAAAATAGACCATGGTTAGTTTTCAAAACCTAACCATTTAATTATTTAAATTATTATATATAAATATATAAGTTAAATATATATATATAAATGGATGTATATATAAAAATAAAATATAATCCCATCTAAATATAGTAAGATTATATATAAATATACTATCTTATAATCCTATATTTTATTTAATGATTAAATATTATATATATATATATATATATATATATATATATATATATACATCCAATATATATAGAATTTCATTACCTAACAATAATTAAAATAATATTATTCTATTGGAATTAAAATTCTATTTAAATTATAATATATTTTCATACCCAATATAATGCTAATATTTAATGTTTAATTTATTAAATTATTAAATTAATTTCCCTAGAAAATTAAAATTTAGAAATAAAAGACCAAGGTTAGTTTTCAAAAACCAACCATTTAATTATTTAATCATTATATATAATATAATATATAAATGTAATATATATATATATATAAATGTATATATATATAAATAAAAATATATCCATCTAAACATATAAGAATATATATATAAATATTACTATCTTATAATCCATAATATTTTATTTAATGATTAAATATATATATATATATATGTATTATCCAAATATATTAATAGAATTTTTCATTACCTAACATATTAATAATATTTATTCTATTGATTAAATTACCTATTTAAACAGTTTTCCTCTTACTCTATTTAGATAGTTTAAATTAACTTAGGAAATTTTTTTATTAAATGAATAAATGTAAAATTAATTACGAAAAAGCAAATTATAATTCATTCATTAATTCTAATTATACCTTAACCTTAGCATTATGATGTTAAAAATCTAAGGCTAATTAAAAGCTAAATACAAACCTTCCATTCTAAGGTTATTACAATTACTATTCATCAATCGCTTACTAAATAGAATATATTATGCTAAATATTCCCAAGATGCCAATATTAAAACAACTTTGAATAAATAAGGAAAATAGAGGGGATTAAATCAAACCAAAAGGACGAAAATTAAAGGAAGAGCAAATCAAAACAGGAGTAAAGCAGGAGAATAATAAACCCAACGGAAAACAACACTGAGGAAAGGAAACACGAAACAGAGAGAACCTATTAAGAAGGGACCGCGTAGGCTAGGAAGATAGGGCTGGGACCCAACAGCTACTGATCTTCCAGCCATCATCCCTATTAAGATTATTCGGCCTTTTTTCAATCTCCAGGGCCTCCCTAAACTTTTGATGGTGAAACTGAGTTATTAATATATTTTTATGTATAAGTCAATAAATTTTTTTGTAAAGCTTGGCAGGTCCATCCATTTTTTATTATATATTAGGCAAATTTACACCACACAGATTTACTGAGTGGCGTCCACTTGAATCTAGGGGAAACCAAGTTTGTTGGCCATGGGTCAGTATTATACGCCATCAAAAAATAAGATTTCTTCAGTCTTTCTAGCATGTAGGTAAGTCTCAGAGTCTTGTTCAAATACTATATAACTATACCAACTGACATATGCAACAGAAAATTTAAAATCTATCTGCATAAACAGAAACTAAACATAATGAAACTAGTCTTTTTTAACATTCTTCTCATCAAAGACGAGTGCTACAAGAGCAGGATCTTCAGTAGTTGCCATGGCATTCCATATAGCTCCATGATACAAGGGATGCGACGGTCAATACGATCCATCCTGATGTCTTTTTTGTGCAACTGAAATAGGATTTTCTACATGTCCTTTTTATAGTTGGGCAGGCCCTGCATTGTGACTACCATCCCCAAAGAAATTTGTTCCATGGCTTTGCCAAGCCGAATTTTCATCAAGAAGTTCAAGTACAAGGTGTGTTTGAATTGCGTAATTCTACCTTGTGTATTCCCTAGATCAGGAACCAACATCCTCCAATCTTATATCTCTTCATCTCATTCCCTTTCATATTTGATCTCAGCTTCCCACTCATCAATCAGCTTATGGACTCCTTCATCTGTTTCATCCCGGTATGTCACAGCTGCCTCTGTTATGAGTTGCTCAGAGGCATACGGCCCCTGCAGCCTTCTACTGTGCTCGGTCTCTTGGTTTCCCGGTGGGCTAGGCCCTGCTACCATGACCACACCCTCTCTTTGTTGGAGCCATACCCTGTTCCTTGATGCCTTGTGAACAGTCAAACAACGTTATTGCCATTAATCCATTCACATCATCTCGACTCAACTGCGCATACGATGCATCTCTGCCCTGCTTTGCCTTCTGCAGATTAAGGTATCACAATGCTCACAAGCAGCCAGGGGAATTGGGCTTTGAGTGTGGTTCCCCAAGCTCCTCACAGTGCCCCTCCCCCTTGCCATGGTGCAATTTCCTATCATCCCATTGCAGCTGGAGCCAAGCCTTCAAACCTATCCAAAGTCTAGCTCT